>JADRCD010195706.1:1284-46528 GCA_019843815.1 Montemys delectorum | reverse complement strand
ACACCACATACGCACACAAATGAAAAACATAAAATTGTTATTTTAGTAATCATTTATTGGCCTGCATTTCAAATATTCCTTTTGTTCTTGCATGATGTTATTAAAAATTTTTAAAGGACAGAAATAGACAGAAGAAATAATACTTGCTCAACTGGCTGGGTTTACGTTGACACAAACTGGAATTATCACAGAGAATGGGGCCTCCCTTGAGGAAATCCAGCTGTTTGTCATTATCTCAATTAATGATTAAGGACAGTAGGGCCCAGCCTATTATGAGTGGTGCCATCCCTGGGCTGGTAGTTTGGGATTCTATAAGAAAGCAAACTGAACAAGCTAGGGAAGCAATCTAGTAAACAAGGTGCCTCCATGGCTTCTGTATCACCTCCTGCATCCAGATTCCTGTCCTGTGTGAGTTCTAGTCCTGATTTCCTTTGGTAGTGAAAAACAATGTGGAAATGTAAGCTGAATAAACCCTTTCCTCCTCAACTTGCTTCATGGTGAGAATGTTTTTTGCAGAAACAGAAAATCTGACTAAAACAATGAGTATGTTTCAATCAATACAATTCAAATCACCATGTTACTTATATTTTTAGAGAAACAGAAAATTGAACTCACTGATACTGAAAGACCACCAATGAGGGGAGACCCTCACTCAAGTCTCTTGGGATGACACAACCACCCAATAACTCATGAGAGACTGATCTTGATGCAACTGCATGAGGTTTATTCAGGGGGAGGAGGGGAAGCCAGTATACTGGGGATGAGTTGTAACCCTTGAAGGGGCAGAGGAGCTCGACTCGGAGCACAAGAAATGAGGGGTATTTAAAGGGAAAAACCACAAACTAGAGGGGTGAGGGGGTTACCAAGGAAACATAACATAAACAGTAGAAAATTCTAAAGGGACCCAACCCCTGATTGAGTCAGGGTCATAAGGAAAACATCCTACACACTCATTATTCACAAGAATGTGGTTTGGTCAATGCTATTCACTTTATGGCTGACCATTCCCTAGAACCATCCAGATGGCTCATATCCTACTTTTTGTTCTTGGACCTAGCTTGGGGGGCCTTTATGGCCAACAGGTTCCTGAAACTGGCTCGTCTACATTCTTGGCTCCTTACAGAGATTTTCCATGCCCTTTTAGGTAAAGGTTATATGTTATACATTCCTACTAATACATTTCTATTAAATGCTCTTATTTTAAAATTCTAAAATTCTCCAGCCCTTCAATACCAATTTCCATGTGGTAAACATCATGGATTTCATACAAACTATAGTAAAGGTGCATACAATCTGACAGTGGGTGTTCCTTTCTTATAGTTTCAATCCTTGACATTTATTAACATGGCAAAATTAGGTAACCTCAGCCAGAATGCAGTTATAAAGTCTTATCCAGCTCTCAGTAGGTCTCCTGTAGAGCCTTTGCTATCACTTAACACTAAAACTCTCTCCTCCACTGAAAGACAGGATGAGGTCAACACCAGTAGTGTTCTTATCCTGAAGACTAAAATACATTATAGTTATATAATGAATCAGTTATATGTAGTTTCAACTATTCTTCATCGTGTCATTAAAACTAAAATAAATTAAAGCTAATATGATCAGAGAAGGTAAGCAAATTAAAAAAAAATGACAAGACATAAGTTCTGAATACTTCACATTCTTTTTTATTTTATTTTAATTTTTATTGGATATTTTCTTTATTCACATTTCAAATGTTATCCCCTTTCCAGGCTGCCCCTCCAGAAGCCCCCCATCCCAACCTCCCTCCTGCCGCTTCTATGAGGGTGTTCCCGCACCCACCCACTCCTGCCTCTCTATCCTGGTATTCCTCTACAGTAGGACATCGAAGTTTCACAGAACCAAGGGCCTCTCCTCTCTTCCCATTAATATCTGACAAGGCCATCCTCTGCAACATATGTGGCTGAAGCCATGGTTCACATTCTGGGTTTTTTTTTTTTTTTTAGTTACTTAAAATTTTTTATTAGATATTTTCTTTATTTACATGTCATATGATATTTCCTTTCCAGGTTTCCCCTCCAAAAGAAAAAATAAAATAAAATAAAATAAAATAAAATAAAATAAAAAATATAGTTCACATTCTTAAGAGTAAGGTAAGTGAGAATTAAAAAGAAGTCCCATGCTTCAACAGGAAAAATGCCAGTTGACTAAATCAGAACCTTAAAACACAAAAATGTTTCTGGTTAGTAACACTTCCCTTCTGTATGAAAAAAATTAAAAACTAAATTTCTAATTGATATCTGGGATATGGCTCATTTATTTTGTACTTACCTACCATGGAAGACACCTTGGACTCAATTCCTAGACATGGGAAGGAAAATCTGCTTGAATAGAAAACATATTCCTGGGTCACCTCGTGGGAGATTTGCAATTTTACCACAGAACTGAAATTGCAGGGAGGAGTTGTAGAAGTTAAAAATAAGAAATGAGTTGTGTGTTGTTCACTATCCCTCTACACCGTTCACAGACTTATAGCTGTGTTAGTTTCTTTGGTTATGTTCCAAACTTATTTATGTTAACCTCTCTGGATGGTGTTCTCTTGAGATTTATGTATTATATTTTATTGTTGTCAGTTCAAATATAAAGCTCCATTGTGAATCTTATTTGTATTCTTTTTTGGTTTCGTTTCTTGGAAATTTAATTTTTTCCTGAGAATAATCAGGGTTTATTATTTGAGAAAATCATGATGGCTTTTCCTTGTTATTTATTACCAACTTTTCTTCCTTCATGTAGGTATACTGTATGTAAAGAATTATCATAGAAATTATATATTTTGTAATAATGAGAATTGAATTAATAAATGAAACAGGATTATATAAATATCAAAGAAAACCATTTAAAATTGTAAAGTATTTTACTCTTTTGGAGTATGGCTTTTACCTTATACAGAATATTACTACAGCTATGTACAAGAACTAGAAAAGAAGAGATTTAAATTAAAACCATTTTTCTTGTCAGCATGATCAGAACAGAACAAGTTTTTCTTATTTTCTGCTTTCACTTTTCCCATATTGTTAGAAGATTGTGGGCAAATATCTTCATGAATCAGCTCCTGTAAACTTTTGGAATTCACTTACAATCAAAATGATGGGAAAACATGGTTTATTAACTACAGCCTTGAAATTATTTCATCATTGCCATGTGTGGATGGCCATGACTCACATTTAATAAGATAGAAAGTGTACTGAGCAACAGTTAAAAGAACCTGATAGACTTAGCATAAAATTCTTTCTGGGAGAAAAATGATAAATTTTTAGGCAAAGAAAATCCTGCAAAGGTTATAAGACATCGTATATGTCATGAAAAGTAATTTGTGATACAAAACCCAAACAGGGTAGTGAAAATTGCATGTTTTACTCTATATATCATAAACTGCACAATAAAGCAAAATATATAACAAGAAAATAGATGGTTTGGGGAATGTAATTTATGTGAACACAGGTAAGTTTATCAAAATTATATAGTGATGAATGGCAGTTATATGCAATTCATCAAATTATATTAACTAGCTAAGTAGAGGGTCAACAATATTTAACACAGTACTGATGTCAACAAGCCTTGTCTGCAAAACTGTACATAACATTTATACAATGTCATGATAAAACTTGTACTTATGAATTTAAAAGGTCGCATTTAAAGTATGGAATATACTTATAACCTGTCTTCTACTACACTCTTCGTAGACAATACATATTCAGTCCCTTATAAATCAATAAAAAATATCCTCAACAAAAATTCTTAGGCTTCCTAGTACTTCAGTGACAAGAGATATACAATTTTGTAAAGACAATGGATCAATATCATGGGCTCAGTTTTCTAAAAAAGTACGATTAGTGATTACATTTTATTATCAACTTCATTGAACTTTCATGTTTTGGAAATTTAAACAAATTACCAGCCAAGGCCAGCTGCAGCACATTATACTATAGGAGATATGGTTTGTGATTTATAGGCTACATTCTAGACCTGAACATAATGAGTTTTGCTTTTCACACTAATTATCCTTGTGATCTTTGAAAACTTGTAAACCTTACCTAAATCATGATTTTCTTTCCTTTGAGTAAACTATGAGGGCCAAAAATAAATGCTACAAAAGAAAGTTACTTAATGCTCAAATGAAGTCAGGAAATAAATGCATAAGGAAAACATATGGTTCAAAATGAAAATGTTCATATTGTCAGCTTTCATATAGGCAGATATTAAAAATCAAATTGTTCTTCAGATGTTTAGTCAATATACTCTTTTTTAAAATGTTTTATTGGATATTTTATTTATTTACAATTCAAATGATATCCCCTTTCCCTGTTTCCCTTCCACAAACCCCTTATCCTATACCCCTCTTCCTCCTGCTTCTACGAGGGTGCTGCCCCACACACCCATCCACTCCCACCTCACTGCCCTGATATTTCCCTACTCTGGGGCATTGAGCCATTACAGGACCAAGGGCCTCTCTTCCCATTGATTCCAGATAAGGCCATCCTCTGCTACAAATGCAGCTGGGGCCATGACTTAACAGTTAATAACAAATAATAACCAGCACAGGATCCCCCAATAGAGGAGGTAAAGAAAGGATCAAAGGAGCTGAAGCTGTTTGCAACCCCATAGGAGGAAAAACAATATGAAGCCCCCCCCAGTACCTCCCAGTACTCCCAGGGACTAAACCACGAACCAAAGAATACAGATGGAGGGACACATGGCTCCAGCTGCATATGTATATGTATATGCATAGGATAATCTTGTTGGACATCAATGGGAGGAGAGGTCCTTGGTCCTGTAAAGGCTTAATGTCTCATTATAGGGGAATGCCAGGGCAGGAAGGCAGGAGTGGGTAGGTTGGTGAGTCAGGGAGGAGGATGGGATAGTGGGTTCTCAGAGTGGAAACCAGGAAAGGGGATAAAATTTGTATTGTAAATAAAGAAAATATCTATTAAAAGGAAAAAAGAAAAAAGAAAAGAAAACAACTGACGTCTCAACATGGATAAAGAAATCCCATGAGGTCCTACCCCTGGATGAAGAGCTATGAGTGATTAATGGCTGCTGAGAGAAGAAAATCAGTTTGCTTTTGAAATTAGCTCTCACATAGACTGTGGAATCCCAAGTGGTTAGTCATAGACGCATGTACAGAAAAGCAGCATTTAGTGGTCTCAGTAGGCTGTATGTATGTGTGCATTTGTATGTAATTGTGTATGTGTGTATGTGTGTGTGTATACACATGGATATATGTAACACCTATAATTAAAGAGGTCAGGAAGTTAAAAATGGTGGGCAAGTATGGAAGGAGATGTGAGTCAGGAGGTACAGGACTAATGTAGATTCATTACTCATAAAGGAAGTTCTCCAAAACAGCAACAAAGTACATGTGTTTTCCTGGACAACATAAAGTATGTCCATTTCATTAAGCATAGCCTGAGTCAAAATCCTGTTGCTCACTACTACCTGTGCAGCCTTGCTGAAGTCACTTAACTTTGCTTAGCCCTGGCTTAAGTATGTGGGTCAGCAAAAATCTGACGAGGCTTTCTGTGAGTGCTCAACAATAATGTACTACCTTCTCAGGAAGTACTCAAATGTTATGCAAAACCAGATAATTGGCATGATTGCATATTAAACAGATTGTTTTATCTACTTCATCATTGTACTGGGATGTTTGCATGAAAATAAAGCAAAACAGCACCAGCACAAAGGAGGTTTATTGATCACAAAATACAGTAGTTTTGGGAGATTGTTCAATGATGCTAATGCAACACAGAAAATTGAAGGCCCTTCAAGGTACTTCAAGTAAAGGCACTTCAAGCGAAATCCTGTCATCCCAGGTAACTATGTCCTTTTCCTCCTTCTTTTATATTGTTAGTAGGCAAAAGAGAAAAAAAAATGTATCACAAACAGGGAATGAAAAGTACATTTACCTAATTATATTGAGATATCTGCATCCAGCTACTTCTATGCCCCAAGTGTCTGAAGAGCTTCTGAAGCAGTGTGCACTGTCAATCACTTCAAAACTCAGTAATCACAAAAACCCAGGAATGGATTGCAGTCCACCCAAGGACATATCAAGGTTGCCAGCTTATACTTTGGTAATCCTGTATAAGTTTCTTCGGTAGTTCTACAATGACAGACATGAATTAGGCTCTTCGACACTGTATTTATCACGTTTAGTCCCCAGCAGTGTGTGGACAAGTCTTTAATTTTCTATGAAGAGCAGTCACAAAGTCTGGCCCCCAAGGTTACAATACCAGTTAAGAGAGTGACCAAAAAGGATGTTTTTAAGAGTAGCAAAGCCTCTATACAAGAGAAAGTATTTCCATTAAAATGTCACTGGCGGGGCCAAAGGACCTACACAACTGCAATCAACTATAATTCTATATAAAGCAAAAAAAAAAAACCATAATCATAATGAATGTACATTTTCTATATAATTGGAGTCCAGCTTCTAGGTATCAGTAGAGAGAGAAGGTAGAGGGAAGAGGGAAGAAGAGAGGGGGGAAAAGATGAGAATATAAATTTACAAGAAGTTTAATTTTGCGCGCAAGGCAACTGCAATAGGAATGGAAGAAGGAATGTAGAGAAGAACCGTCTCTTCTAGGCACTTGTTCAGAATGATGGCAACAATCCAAATCAGCCTCTAGGCTGCTTAGCTCTCGCAAATGTTCATTCTGAGATCCCAAATATCCCACAGCTTTACTATGAAGCTTTGGCTTCAGAAGGACTGTAGCTTTGCTTTGTGTTGGTGGATGCACGGGTAGAGTTAGGGTTGGGAAAGGAGTGGCTATCTTGGAGTCAGAAACACTTAGTTTTCTGTGATGTAGAAATATGATCTGAGCCATAGACTGCAGTATATCACACTCAGAGAGGTTTGACACCTGGGCCCAGGCTAACAGGTAGAGTTTTTACATGAGAGACCCATGTGGGAAAGATCTTACCTTCAAATCTACCAAACAAGAAATGCTGAGAGCCTGCACTCAGGAAAGGGGAAGTTCACAGACGCTATATCTTTGTTCATTTCTCTTTCCGTCACCTGATAATTTTTTTTGTTGTTGTTGTTTAAAACTTGCTAGAGGGAGTCTCCATCCTCTGGCAGGAGAAAGAGAGGGAAAAAAAGGGCAGGGTTCTGTGAGGAGGGACCATGATGGGGGACATAAAAAAAATGCGTGGATTTAGTAGTCCAGTTTTGTTGTGTCTTATTCTCTACCAAAATAACGGTGTTGCATAGAAGCTGTTCTAATGAACAATGGTTATCTTGTAATTGAGGGTTTTTTCATGTCTGTGCATACAAGGCAAGTGTACTGGCTTGTTTTGTGTGTCAATTTGACACAAGGTGGTGTTATCTCAGAGAAAGGAGTTTCAGTTGAAATCTAGCTGTAAGACATTTTCTCAATTAGTGATCAAGGGGTGAAGCACCAACTCACAAATGAAGGAATGAAAGCAGAATATCATTATATACCTAAATGTAACTTCTCAACTCAGATTTCTATATCTAGCAAAACTTTACTATACAACTGACAGCCAAAGGAAAAATGTCAAAAATAAGCACATGGTTAAAAAGTTCAGGACAACTAAAGCAGTCTTACAAAGGTATTGAAGAAAGTGTACACATTCAAGGGAAGCACACACACATACACAAACACACACATAAACCACACATCTACAAAGCAACAGAGCTAATGAACCACATGAGGATGTTAAATAAGTAAATGAGAATTTGGGAAGTATTAAACTTTACAAAATAAAATGGCAGAAATTAATATGTATTTGTCACTAATAACTAACAGGTAACAGTCTCAATTCTTCAAGAAAAAAAAAATCACAAATGAGAAAATTAGGAGACTAGATATAAATGACCCATTTACATGCTATCTACAAGGAACACACACACACACACACACACACACACACACACACACACACACACACACACCCTGGGAAAGCAAACCTGTCTTGCAGAGTGAAAAGAAGGAAAGAAGCATTCCAAAAATAAATTGACAAAAATAGAAAACATAATGTTAAAAATGCATGACAAATATAACTTAAATCAGAATAATTCTGAGGAGATAAGTAATATCAAGTGATATTAACAAAAGAATACTCTATTTGGAGTATATTTCAATGCTTAACATATGTAGATGAAGTGTTGGCAAGCCTACTTTCTTAAAACAAGTACTTCTGGATGAACATGACAGTGGGTGCTATCAACACTCCCATCAATAGATTATCCAATATTTACGATAATCAACAATTATAAACTAATATGAATTAGAATTTAGATCCACAAACAGAATTTAATTTAGTTGAAACCATACTGATAAAGCAATGAGATGATGGATTACTCTTTCAATAAACATCGTTTCTCAAGAAGTGTTAATAGGAACATTAGCCAATATTGATTCCACTTAAAAATGTGAATGATATAGTAATAACAATTTTAGGCATAGTTTCCACTGAGTAATATCAAAAATATCAAATTTATGTGATTGCAAATTAAAAATTAAAAAGAAGTAAACTTGATAAACCTACAATAAAGAAACAGTTGTATTTGTGACAATATTTACAAATGTTTTGTCTAACCCTAGACTACAATTTTATCGAATGATAGATGATAGCAATGCTGTACTTTGTCAGTTTACAAATTCCCCATCTGTTAATTATCACATACTAAAAACAATATATTAAGTGCTATCATTGACAAAACTGAACCAAAACAGTTTATTTAAGACATAATTAAGAATTACAATTTTTCATTTTGTGACTATAATAAACATGAAAGTCCAATCACAGGAAAGCAGAAAAATAAAAAAGATATTCTTCTAATCAGCATGAAATTAGTGCTACATTAAAAAAAATGCTAGGTATGTACGTATGTTGTATATATTTAACTGATGTTACTACAATTTTTCACACTTGTAATATTATTAGGGAACTCATTATACAAGTTTTAAAGGTTTATTTCTCATTTACTTGTGTGTGTGTGTGTGTGTGTGTGTGTGTTCATTTCACTGCAGTACTCACAAAAGCTAGAGGAGCATGTTGTGCTCTTAGCAGCTATAATTACAGAGAATTCTGAGCGTCCTGATACGGGTGGTGGAAGCTCAGTCATGTCGTCTGCAAGTACAGTGTATGCTCTTAACAGCTGACCCTTTACTTGAGTCCTTTCACACTACACAATTTATAATTTCAGAAGTTATTTGAAGGTTTTAGCAAACAATAAAGATTCATTTAATCTATAATGTTCTAATGGAACATAATTTTGTGAGTCTCTCCAGGAACGTATGCGTGATTTTACTATGATGAGTTTACACATGATAGAGCTATGGTATTGATCCAAGGTGAAATACAATAAAGTGATAATTACTACATCAAATTTAGAGTGTCTGTAAGATTTCAGCACGGAGTGTTTATATGAGATGAATTATCAACAACTTCAGTCTGCTTTCTTGAGCCATACCTGGAAAAATGGTGGGATTCATTAGAGAACATAGTAGCTGTATATATAATGGAAAACTTAGTAATGGTACGTACAAGCACAAGGACTTAAGTTTAATCCTTAGGACCGATAAAGAAAAATGTCTGGCGCGGTGGCATAATTTTAGCTTTGGAATGGTGGAGACATTTTTATACCAAAGGTTTCTGGCTCTACAGCTTGTCTACTGGTGATCTCTAATTCTGTGAAATCCTGTCCAAACAAAAGTCTAATGGCGTCCTAAGGAATGACGTCTAGGGTTTACACCTTGCCTTCTTAAGACTGCAGACACTTGTAACTCACACACACACACACACACACACACACACATATGCACACACAGGACTACTCACATATGGATGTGTACCTGCACAGACACACATGTACACATACACATAACTACAAAGAAATGAATCCACTGTATATTAGTATATAACAGAAAATGTACTCATACTTCCTTTCCTTTCTGTTTACCTTTAGCCTTGAGGAGTTATTAATTTCAAAATTAACAATAATGAGCCAAATGTTAGACAACCCCACAGAGCCCACATTAATCGTAGAAAATTAGAAGATTTCATTTTAAATCACGCTTATGGTACTGTTATTAGACAGAAATGAGGCCTGCAATTTTAGATCAGAGATAGCATTCCTAAGTCAAGTGACATTAAATGATATTTTATTATAAACGCCAGCGGCAGAGGCACATATGAAGAATCCTTTAGTTGATATATAAAATATAACATGTCTGTGCTTCCCTGAAGTACCATTTGACTTGATCCCAAGTGGCATAGCTACAGTCCCCTGGTCTATAACACTTAAGAATTTCTTCAAAAATTTCACATCCATTATCTGTCACTACCAAGAATTATCAATTATTATGCCTAATCTTGATTACCAATTTGAACATAGCAAAGAATAAGAAAAGAGACTAAAAAGTAAGAAAAGAGACTAGTAATGCACACTTTGGTGTGAATATTTGAAAGTATCTAATTAGGCAGTTAATTGCTACTAAATTAAACAGGTAGTTACCTTTGATCTATTACATTTATTCCATCTTTGGAGGATGCATAATCATTAGTTCTGCTTCACCAAAGTAGAAGGTGATGGAAATGAATCATCCCAAGTGTTTCTGGAGATTTTTGTATTACCTTGACATCTTCCGGTGTCCACAATCTCTGTTTCTTGTCAGCGAGGAGGTACAGAGCCTCTTTTCCACATACTTCCAAAGTCATATTGTTCTCCTCCAAGGCTGAACCCTGAAGTCTTAAGCCTAAAAATATCCCTCTCTCTTAAAAAGCTTTTGTATTTGGTATCTGTCTAGAAAAATGTCCATTTCATCCAGATTTTCCAGCTTGGTTGCATATAGACTTATATAGTAGGATCTGATGTTTTGTTTTTTTTTTTAATTTCCTCAGTTCCTGTTGTTATATCTCACCTTTATTTCTGATTTTGTTAATTTGAATATTGCCTCTGTGCCCTCTGGTTAGTCTGGCTAAGGGTTTATCTATCTTGTTGATTTTCTCAAAAAACAAACAAACAAACAAACAAACAAAAAACAGCTCCTGGTTTTGTTGATTCTTTGTATAGTTCTTTTTGTTTCTACTTGGTTGATGTCAGCCCTGACTTTGAATATTTCCTGCTATCTACTCCTCTTAGGTGTGTTTGTTTCTTTTTGTTCTAGAGATTTCAAGTGTGTTGTCAAGCTACTAGTGTATGCATTCTCTAGTCTCTTTTTTTGTGCCAAATACCAAAGTTAAATCACCATCTAAACAGTCCCATAACCCCTAAAAAAACAGAAGCAGTCATTAAAAAATCTCCCAACCAAAAAAAAAAAAAAAAAAAAAGCCCAGAAACAGATGGGTTTAGTGCAAAATTCTATCAGACCTTCAAAGAAGACCTAATATTAATATTCTTCAAACTATTCCACACAATAGAAACAGAAGGAACACTACCTAATTAGTTTTATGAAGCCACAGTTACTCTGCATATTCTCCCTTGGACATGGAATGGTTTCTATCTTATCAAGAACTTGTCACAATTTCCTCTCACAGAGGACTTCATAAGAGATTTTTTCTACTTCTATCATATTTACTGTTCCAAATAGATTTTAAAAACTGATTGAGTGCATATTACTTGTAGCTTCAGAAGATATCATGTATATTGAAGAGACATTTAACTATGATAAGTTATTTGATGACTTAAAAATGTCAGTACTGAGTTGTATATTATTAGTCTAATAAAAAGGATATTCACTATAGTACTTTCTGTGTACATAAAATAAAATTTTGTTTCTATGTTTCACAGATAATATGCCATAGCTTCCTCCTACTTTATTGTCCCTTTATTTCTTATTGGGATCAGTTATCTGATTCCACGTTGTGCTATGTGGAACATGTGATAGAGTCCCTATATCATTTTCATTTCATAGACTAATATTAGAAGTACTGGTGTTGTACTTTCATTAAATGTTTGACATCATTTATTAGTAAAACATTCTTGTCCTGTTTGTTTCCCATTAAAAAATAAAGAAATTTTGATCATGCATTCTTTGTAAAAAGCCTCCCTGTAACACCAATAATTGATATCTCTTCTAGTTTATTATTCGATTGTTTACCTGTTGCAGGTTTCAGAGTTTGTAGTGAAATGAAACAGATTATTAGTCTGCCTGTATGACATACTGGTACAATAGTGGCAAAACTGTTATATGAGTAACTAACCATTTTTTGATGGTATTTAAGAGTCCACTCCATGAGATGGAACCAATACATAACCTGTGAAAGTGGCCTAGAATTTGAGATATAGATTATGGGCATATAGGAAAGTATAATGCTGTTATTCTGCCAAAGGACCTAGCAATAAAATGACTACTAGTGACAAACTATGCCTATAGACCAGTGTAGGATTCAACCCTCATCAGATTAACTAGTGATTCACAACTGGGAAGTGGAGAGAGAGAGAGAGAGAGAGAGAGAGAGAGAGAGAGAGAGAGAGAGAGAGAGAGAGAGAGAGAGAGAGAGAGAGAATTTGAACATTTAACCCTCAATGAGATATCTGCATCAAGCCATTTTAGGACTCAAGGACTGATGTAGAAGAGAATGCAGAAAGATTGAAGAACTTGTATTATTTTAATATCCAGGTTTTATGTTAACTCTTAACCACTTAGTTTTTCTCTGATAGTTTCAAATATCTTTTGATACATTTCCCTTAAAATTTTTTCCCTTTAATTTTTTTCTTTCAGTATGATATTTTCAAGCACAGCAAATTATAGATTTTGAGAATTTATTTTTGTATGGTGATTCTATTTTACCTTCAAATGGATTATGTTATAGGTGGATATTATGTGCTAAGTTTATTTAATGTGATACACAATGTCAAAGTATCAAAAGACCTTATGCAAAATATATTTGCAATAATACAAATACCCTACTCTCGTTTTCATGAGCATTATTCTATTTTCACTCAAGAAATATTTAAAGAACTAGAGTTTTAGGTTTGGATAGTACATGAGCTATTGTTCCAGTTCAGTCATAGAATAAGGTAGCACACACACACACAAATACACACACACACACACACAAATACACACACACACACACATGCACATGACACACACACACGCACATGCACATGTGTACACACACATGTTATATCAGAATTAGAGAAGATGGAACTTGGGGAAAATGTCTGGTGAAGTTTGTAAAGTTTTGGAAACTTTAAATTATAGTTTTTTTTAATGGACACAGTTTTAATAGTAAGTTTGATGTTTCTTGGTAACTTTAATACTACATTGACTCTGTAAAGAAAACAAGTGATAAAACTGTCCTGAGCCTAAAGGTAAATGGACCAACTACATCACAGAAGGATAAACTAAGAAATAAAACATTAAATACGATTCAAAATAGTGCCAAGACTAAGCCAATATAGGCATGAGTAAAATAAAACTAAATAGTGAAATAATCTGTAACATTTTCTCTGTGTGGTTTCTACTTCTAGCATGCTCAGAGAATGTATTAGAGTAAAAGTCTTACTGCTTTTGCAGGATAGTCTATGTAGTTATCAATTGACCTCTTTAACCTTATGGCAGAATTCGGTGATTCATTTATCCTAAGGGGATTTTTGGGAAAATATGCAATTATTATTTATTGTCTTGGTTAGTGTTTTTTTCAAATTTTGTTTCTTCCATTATCAACATTTTATACTCTTATTCTTCATTTAGCAGTCTGATTTTTGGAGTTTTGTTGCAACCACATAGAATCAACCTTTAAGGGTCAGTAACAGCATCTTCTTTTATTTCTTCAGTTTATTAATTTATGTTTTTCATTTCTTAGTTTAGTTGAAACATCAGTTTTGCTGTACTGTCGAGGAACCAAATCTGTTTTCATCAATTTTCTTAAATACAGGTCTAACTTCGATTGAGCTGACTTCCATACTATTGACTATGCTTTTCCTATTACATATGCCAAAGAGTTAATTTTATTTTTTATCAAATGACAAGTGTCTTTGGATTTAATTGTCTTATTTTACTAATCAATTATCCAGAAACATACCAACCAAATTCAAATTATTGAAGGATTTCCCAAACGCCTTAACACTGTGACTTATAATTTATTTCACTAGGATAAATAAATAATACTGCTTACTTCCTTTTACACTCCATATTTTTTTTTAAATGAGTCAGACAAGAGATTACTTTACCCTGAGAATCTTCAGTGTGGGATGGCGACTGTAGTGACTGCTGCTATGGCACGGTACGTTTTTCAGTTGGCCATTAACTAAAACTGTGTGTTGCTTTGCTCACATATTTTGCATATACACTGGTCTTTCCCCTAGTGATTCCTCCTTATCCCTTAGACTAGAGCATTACGTGCTATTCTAGAGCTCACCAATTTAGTTTCTAGAAAAATAGTTGTCTCAAGTTGTCTTTCTGGTATGTTACTCAACATGTTCTCTCCTTTCTCTATTGTTACATTTATTTTGTTAAAATTGTAAGCAAATATTTTGAAAGTTTTAATAGTCAAATACTGTCAGGACAGACTGCATTTGGTTCATTTCTTCTTACTAAGGCCTTTTTTTAAAAACCTCAACGTATCAAATGATTATGGTTGTGCTTGACAGGCCTTCATTGCACATCAAAAATTGATATAATGACTAGGTAGTAGTTTATACTTCCATAAGTAATTTTTCCTGGCTGCAGAATAGGAAATATAACCATATTTATTTTTTCTAAGTTTAAACATTTTTACTTTTACTTTTGAAATTATCATTTTATCATTTCACTGTTTATTATAATCACATCATGTATTTAATTACATACATTCATATTATAATTACATACATTAAGTCATATATATGTTGTTTTATATATATATATATATTAATCTATCAAATACACCAATGTTTGACTATAGTATGCTATCCCTGAAATTTAAGATTTTTATACAGTCTATCTAGATTTGGTCATAATTTTGTGACATAGTCTCACCTTGTTATCTTAGTTGCCCTCATACTCAGAATCATTTAGACATAGACTCACAAGTTCTGAGATTATAATATACTCCATCTTACAAGATGTATCATTTCAGTTGTACTTTTGCAGAGTTAGTTACAGTACTTAGAATTGAGTTTGCAGAAGTCTGAGTAGGGGAAATGAGTAGAATTTGATCACAGGGAACTACAAGGTGGAAATGGAGCACCAAATCAAGGAAGTTATTCTTTGACCTTCATTGATGCATCTTGAGAAATCCATAATTTATGAATTTTTAACTTTTTTCCCTCCAATTTAAGCAATAAAACATTTTGGATATTTACAAAACTTATTATTTATGAATAAAACTTTCAATTACAAATAATAATCATTTATTCAAATTATTCAAATTTAAGAATGAAAGTAAATTGAGAGATATGTTTGTTTAAATGGTTCGCCCTATTACAAGCTCATTGCAAATGTACAATGTTTCAATGCTGCCCTCTGGTGGAAATACTTGTTAGTATTCTATTCTCTACTTGTTGAAAAGTTCCATTCCTTCTTGACAATATGTCTCTTTCTCTTGAAGCTAATTTGATTACACTTTGAAAAAATATTTTTTCATTAGTTATTGATTTTGTATGTTAACTGCCTTATATTTGTGTATAAATGTTTACATTGATGGATTTTTACATGAGTTTTTACAGATGTATTAATATGTTTTGTGAGCCTGTTAATAATTTTCCTACCTTGCTATAATATTCTATACTCCAATATTGTTCAATCCCCACATGTATGCTGCTTGAAATTATCAAAATTTTATAGCACTAGTCCCTTGTTGATACTCTATTCGGAGTAGTTCTATGATTCTGGAGGCTTTCTCCATTATGTATTATTTCCAGAGCTTTCCTATTTGATACAAGATAAACATAAAACTTTTTAATTTGAGTAAAGACTTGAATTAGAACCCAAGTATACACATTAAATATACATGTACTAAGTAGAATGTCTTTACAGAAAACAATGCATGAAATATTTAGAAATAGCTGGAGACAGAGTCGGGAAGTCTTATTTGCATATTCTGCCCACCCAATACAGATAAGGCTTATCACCGCTGCTTATACATTTTTAAGTTTTCCCTTGTGATCATATCAATGATACTAATTTATAGACTCCTTTGTTTGTTTATTTGTTTGCCTGTTTCTTTCTTGAGACATAGTTTCACTGTGTATCTCAGGCTAACCTTACTATTTCATCTGAACATAGAGATGAGTACCTCAAGTACATGAAGGTTCTTATGAACTAATTATGAACACAAACTATAGCAATAACAAACAACTAGTTGTTGTGTAAAATTTGATTCTTCTTAAAGTTATAGTTGTTTCCCAAGTTATACAATAAATCATGTGGAGAAAAGAAAACCTGTCAAGGTACCCAAAGAATCAACAACAGAAAATACTACACACAATCTATAATTATATATGATTCAAGAGTGCAGAATACTTTAATGAGAAATCTCACCTGGTTGGTAACTTCAGAGGCTAAAGTAATTTTTCAAAAATGTGAAATACACTTCAGTAAAATATTTTTTCTCCCTGACTGTTGTATAGCTATACAGATCATGTTCTCATCCATATTTGTTTATAGAGGTTACTGGATTTTAAAATATGAAGTATTAATGCAGTTTTAATATTGTCGTATTTTTTGTTTTTGGTTTTTTTTTTTCAAGACAGGGTTTCTCTGTATAGCCCTGGCTGTCCTGGAACTCACTCTGTAGACCAGGCTGGCCTCAAACTCAGAAGTCCTCCTGTCTCTTCCTCCCAAGTGCTGGGAGTAAAGGTGTGTGCCACTACTGCCCGGCCCTTGTCTTATTTTTAATTCTATCTTTAGCCTTTATTAATATTATTAGCATGTTTCTACATTCTCTATGTGATAAGTGCTTTCCTACAATATAATCTTGCTCACACATAGCTTTATGTGTCTTATAATGCATCCTTTATAGACAGTTTTCGAGGAACATAATTGACTCCTAAAGTAGAGCTAAATATTGTGTATCAAAATCTTCTATTTGAAATATTTTTATTGTATAATTTACTATATAAAATATTGTATATGTACATGGTCATTGAAATCATAGTGAAGTGATCAATTGTTAGCAAACAAGATAGAAAAGAACGAAAGAAAGGATAGATGGAATGAAGGAACAAAGGAACAAAGAAACAAAAAGAAAAGAAAAGAAAGAAAAAGAAAGAGAAACAAGAAGAAATCTTAAACTACAACAAGTGAAGTCCCATTAGCACATCACTCAAATATGGTTACAAATATTTAAAAAAATTATTGACTGTTTATCTAAACTCTATGTGAGCACAGTTACAGTTTCAAGAATAAATAACAGAATATTAGATTTTTACAACTTCGGGGTGTAGAGATTTTTGTGAGAAAGTTTCAAAGCTATTACCCAACGTTCAGATTCTGGTTAATTTTGAATATTCGAAAAAACAGTAACTGAAAAGTTAGAGAAATGCTTTGTTGTACCAAAGACAAGGGCCTGCTGCTGAGACCTGGGTCTCTCTCTCTCTCTCTCTCTCTCTCTCTCTCTCTCTCTCTCTCTCTCTCTCTCTCTCTCTCTCTCTCTCCCAGGTGCTGACCTGTGGCTGCACGGCATGTAAGTTAAAAAGGAGGCAATGTACAGATGAATTATTTTATTGTAGGAAGGAGAAAATAGGCCAGTCAAGTAGAGAAGTAGAGAGAAGGAAAGGAGAGGAAGAGGAAGAAGAGAGAGAGAGAGAGAGAGAGAGAGAGAGAGAGAGAGAGAGAGAGAGAGAGAGAGAGAGAGAGAGAGAGAGAGAGAGAGAGGAGAGAGAAAGGAGAGAAAGGAGAGAAAGAAGGCAAGAGGGGAACAACAAAAAGCAAGAGAGGGAGACAGTGAGAGAGAGGGGAAGAGTAAGAGATAGAGGAGGAGGCAAACCATCCCTTATATTGTATGGGGCATGGCATGTCTGACTTGTGGTCAGATGACTGAGTGTAGGGCCCAGCTAGAATGCTGGGAGCTTGGGGCATTGTCTGCCTGATAGAGCACACATCTCCTGCAGGGGCAGCTGTGAGGGGTTGTGACTGAAATAGGAACCAAAGAGTCAGGAGTTATGGCCAAGCTCCTTCTGCCCTCTGCAAGCAGAAATTGCCCACCGGGGTCCAGGGCTCAAAGCCAAATACTCGACTGAGCTTAAGTTACCTGAGGAGACCACTGCCCCACACCGCCCCACAATGCTTATATCTTCTTATAAGCAAAAATAGTTCTTCAGGATACACTCAGTGTGAAGACAAATTTTAGCCCCTACACAGCGGTGTGTTCAATCACTATTCCCTCATCCACTCTTCTTGTAAACTGTGTCAGTAAAAATTATTTTCCATTCTCTATGGAAAAAAAGATTATGCAGTAGAAGCTAGTGTATGTAAATGTGCCGTAAGGTGACAGAAGTTCCCTTGTATACAGCAACATTAAAAGAGAAAAAAAGTGAAAATAAGAAAAGCAGTTATTCTACTGCATCGCTGTTAGTAATGTGATCATTTCCAGTAAGGAAATGAAACTCTTATTATAGGATAGTGTTGATGGTAAATGGGAAAAGAAAACAATGCTAGTTTTCTGCTTTGAAATTTGGGTATTTGAATACAAAAACAAGAAAAGAATATTTTACTGCAGATGAAGAGTTAATTGAGATATATTAAATCATGTCTATCTTCTGTGTCCTTTGTGGTTACATTGTGTGAAACTTTATCTTAAAGTTTCAGTATGAGAAGCAAATGTAATTACCTAACTAGCTGTAAAGCAAGAAGTCATAGCAAGAAAAATAACTTGAATTTTTTCTGCATTATAGGACCAAGTTTTAATTAAAGAACTAAATATAATAATCCTGAGAGTTTGAGGCAACTAAAGAAAGAGTCTTTTCCAGAAGGAGAAGACTCAGTTGACAATATATATCTAGGATCCATTTTTAATCAATAGATAATAACTCATGTGTTCATTGATCAACTGAGAGAAAAATAAAGTCAGCATGGTGGGTACTAAGCATGATTATGAACAACAGGAAGTGTCGATCACTGGCAGTCACTTATACTTAAAATCAAAAATCACTGAAGACAATACAGGTCATTGTTACAGAAATTTTTATAAGCTGACAAAGCTCTAGTTGTATTTTAACTCCCTTTTTATATGATACATTTTATTTCTATATCTTTTAAGGCATAAAATCAACCTTTTCTTTGACCCCTTTAAAAGGAGATTCTCAAATATATTAGGGAAGTTTTTAAAATCCTACATTCTTGTCTATCTGACATTCTTATCCCTTCATGAGCAGCTATGAAGTCTACAAAAAAATCCTTAGAAATTCAGTAACAGGGCTTCCTAATAGTATTTGTTGTACATTAGGAGCAACATTTTCTCCTTGTCAAACACTACAGAAATGTCAGCAACCCCTTTCTTTATTGACACAGTGTAAGAGAGATCATAATTAGGCAAAGAGGTGTTTTCAATTTCTACTCAATGGCATTGTCTTTGTCATCTGTGATAAAGATACTCTCCCTCCCTAGAACCAAACTCTCAATGAGAATGAAAATTGTTATGAGAGAAAAAAAAAATCCCCACCAAAAAAGTGTAGAGTAGATTCTCTCCTTATATGTTGGGAGTTATTTAACAAGTTCTTTGTTGATATGACCAAACAGATACATCACAGGGAGGATATATATCTGTATTTTGGCAGCTACAATATTGTGTCATCACAATTTTACCAAATTCTCACTAGGTGACCAGTTTCAATACTTGCGAGGTGTGACATATCACAGCTTTACTACCTCTAGAGACTTCTAAAACTATGACACTCACTAAGTTATATGGGTAAGAATTTGCACTTTTGTTTTTAAAAATTCATGTGGTTGAGCCCAAGATTAGACCATCAGTTAATCTTCATTCCCAAAATTTACCTGGACTTATTAAAAGAAAATCATTGGATAAACTAGAAGAAGCTCAGTTATAGCTGCAGAATTTGGTTCACCCGTATAGTGAAAGTACTCTGCTACAAATGCTTGTTCATGGTTACTCAAGTATAACATGCATATATAATATTCCATGTCTGGTCAGACATTTCTGATAATATATATTAACATGAACCATTCTAAAAATAGTTCTCCCTTAGCCAATAGATTTGTTCATACCTTTGGAAATTGATTAATGTTTATTGATTTCTGTATCTTTTACACTGGATTTCTCTAAAAATCATCAATGTAAATATGAGAATACCTTAAAAATAATGATACTAAGGATTAAAACTAGGAACTCAGACATCCCAGGCATGTCTTCTGCGACAGATTTGTATTTATCCCAAAAGCTTGGTTTTCTTTATTAGCTTCTATTTTGACAGTGTGTCTTTCTACATTTTGTAAATTTGCCTTGGCTATTTTTTTTATCTCAGTCTACCAAATATCTAAGATTATCGGCCGATGGGGTGGCAGCTCCACTGCTCTGAAGTAGTTATGTGTATTAGAAAAACACCTGATGCTTAACTGAAGTCTTCCTTCTTCCTGGCTTACTTTACTATTTTGGAATGTAATACATATGTGGCCTCCTGAGAAAAATCATCAATGAACTTACTATATTGTGTTCCCAGCAGATTACAATACTAAATTTCCAGGCAGGATGTGCCCACTGATGCTATCTCAGCATGACTATTTCTAGAATAATCAACTACTTTCCTTTTTGGATTTGAGGTCTGCTCCACTGGAGGCAAATCATACCTGAAAACTGTGCTTTAGACATTGTCAAAGTGCCCTGCCCAGACAAAATCGCTGAGCAGTAATGACTGTTGAGTGCTCTGCTCAAATGACACATCTTCATTATCGTTCCCAACACTCAGAGAACTTTGATGGAAAAGGGGCTAAAAAATATGAGAGCCTGAAGCTGGTCGGAGTGCTGTGAAAATGGCCATCCTGCCACCATTTATTTACAGACATGTGTAATATCAATAAGTCCCCAGTTATTCTTCACATAAGTAGAAAAAATACTTCAATATATATATGAAATTATAGAATACCTGAGATAGGCAAACAAATACTGAAAAAAAAAAAAAAAAGCTGGAGGCTTTGATACATACAATCCCATTGTACCACAGATCCCTGCTAATAGAACAGCTTGGAAATGGCTCAAAGAGGGATATATATACTATGGGATAGAGAAGAGACCCTGGATCTATAGCAATATAATTATAGGTGCTTGGATTTTTATAAAGACACTCAAAATATACATGGACTAAAAGATAAAATCTCCCTCAAATGACAGTAGGAAAATTTGATATATCAAGATGTTGTGAAGTGAAACGTTCATCCTGCACAAAAAGTCAGCTCCGACTAGATAAAATATGTCCAAATAAAATCCCAAACTCCAATACTGTAGAAGAAAAGGTAAAACATGATACACGGTGTCAGCATAGGTAAGGACTTTGTAAATTAGATTCTTGTTCAGGAAATGAGGTAAATACTTGACAAATGAGAAGTCATAGTACTAAAAAGCTTCCATATAGTAAAATAAACAATCATCTGGCAGCCTCCGCAAAGGGAGAAAACATCTATAAGCTATGCTTCCAAAAGAGGATTAATGTGTAAAATGCACAAAGAACTCAAGAAACAAAACAAAACATAATGAAAACAAACACACAGTCAATAAACAGGCCACATATCTGTACAGAGTTCTCAAAGTGATAAATGTGTTAGAAAAGCATTTAACAACCTCATCCACCAGAAAACATAAACTAAATTTATTTGAGATTCCATATTATTTGTGTAAAAATTCTAATTGTTAAGAACTCTCATGACAGCAAATGTTGACAAGGATGTAGAGAAAGAGGAATCTTTATTCATTGAAGGTGGGGTGAAAACTGGCACAACAGTTGAGGAAATCAATACAGAGTCCCCAAAACAAACTAGAAATACATCTACTTTATGTCCCAGTAATAACTCCCTAGGTATTTACCAAAAACTATCTATAGCCTACTACAGAGATACTTGCTCATCCATATTCATGGCATTATTCATAGTAGCTTAGAAATGGTATCAGTTCAGAATTTCTTCAAGTGATTGCTGTGTAATGAAAATATAAAACATATGCACAGTGGAATTATATTCATTTGTATGGAAATGGAATTATTAAATTCTTAGCTGAATAAATGTAAATTGAAAAAAATAACATAATGAGATAACCTAGGAAAAAATGTCAAATAACATACTTTCTCCCTTTCCCAAAGAGGCTCAAATGTTTAAACACTTGGTTATTAATTTATAGTGCTGTTGGGGAAATACTATAGAATCTTTAAGTGGTGAAGTCTTGCTGAAGGAAGTATTTTATTAGGAGTAGGCTCTGAGGATTTATAGCTACAGCTATGTGCTTTTTCATATTCTCTCTCTCCCCCTCTCTCTCTCCCTCTCTCTCTGTGTCTCTGTCTCTGTCTCTGTCTCTCTCTATTCCTCTCTTTCTCTCTCTCTCTCTCTCTCTCTCTCTCTCTCTCTCTCTCTCTCTCTCTCTCTCTCTCTCTCTCCCTCCCTCCCTTCTTTCTCCCTCTATCCCCCTCCTTACTATGGGTGGATGAGATGTTCTTTATTTCTGCATCTATGTTTTCCCTGAATGTTGCTAGGTCTTGCTCAACTTGATGGACTTTTTCAATCTAAAAACCATAATACCAAATAAATGTTTTCTTTCCAGGTTTGGAGTTTATGATCTCCATATTCACAATTTATTATGTTTACAGTACCAGGCAAGGGCTTTTATCAGATATATTTTTAATCATTGTAAGAACCATATATAGATCCTACCTTCAAATCTAGATTTGTTTTTAACTTGGAGTATCTGTAGAAGTTAGGAAACTATAAAAAGCCCATATCTATGGCTATACTTTAAAAGAGAGGAAACACTACAAAATAGGTAACATGAAAGAAGAGTTAGGAGATACAGTAGCAGGAAAGTTGGAGTACAGATGTGGGTGATATAATGGGGGTGCCAGCAGTTTGAGGTAGGTTAACAAAATAGGAAAATTATTAAATAGTTATGTATAACTGTATTATTTTTTGTTTCAAATAAAAGTAGAGTATATTTTAAAAGATCTCAAAGAGATACAATGTAGGGCTAGGCAAAATCTGTTCTGGACCACCAGCCCATTGATGGCACCACCAATAATGGGTTGGGCCCTTCTCCATCAGTCATTGATTTAAAACAAAACAAACAAAACTTACAGATTCTGAGGTCTAATAAAATAAATCCCACTGTCAGATCTGAGATATCAACTAACTTATGAGTTGTTGGACAGGGGGTATCTTTGTTAGGGTTTCTATTATGGCAATAAAACACCATGAACAATAAGCAAATTAGGGAGGAAACAGTTTATTTGGTTTATACTTCCTTATAATTGTTCTTTCTAAGGATGTCAAGACAACTCAAGCAGGTAAAGAACATGGATATAAGAGAAGGTGCAGGGGCCATGAAAGAGTTATGCTTACTGGCTTGCTCTTCAGGGTTTGCTCAGTAGGCTTTCTCATAGAACACAGGACCACCAGCCTATTGATGGCACCACCAATAATGGGTTGGGCCCCCCTCCATCAGTCATTGATTTAAAACAAAACAAACAAAACTTACAGGCTTGCTAATGATCTAATCTTATAGAGGCATTTTTAAAACTAGAGGTTTTCCCTTCTCAGATGACTTTAATTTCAAATTGACATGAAATTCCCTAGCACATCGAGGCTTCAGATGTTCCCCCAGACAATACAGGTTCCTTTCATTCCTTTCAGTTGATCAGCAAAATTTGAAGATAAGACCCTATTCTTTATTTTTTTATTTTGTTTATTAAACTTATTTATTTATTCACTTTACAATCCAATATCAGCCCTTTCTCTCCTCCCAGTACCCCCTCACACGAGTCTCCCTCCCATTCCACCTTCCCCTTCTTAGAAGGGCAAACCCCCTCTGAGCGTCAACCTCCCCACTTCAACCTCCCCACATTATCCTTTCCCAGTGAGGCCAGACAAGGTTGGCCATTTAGGATTGAAGGATCCACAGGCAGGCAGGTAGGCAGCAGGCTCACGGACAACTCTTAATCCAGTTGTTAGAGGACCAGCATGAAGACCAGGCAGCTTATCTGCTATGTATGTGTAGGGGGCCTGGGTCCACCCTGTGCTCATTCTTTGGTTAGTGATTCAGTCTCTGGGGATTCCAGAACATCCACGTGAGTTAACTCTGCTGGTCTTCCTGTAAAGGCCCTGTCTTCTTTAGATCCCTCAATCATTCTTCCAACTCTTACATTAACATACCTCATGGCTTGATTGTAAACAATAGAGAAGTAAGTTGGAACTGAACCAAACTTCTCATTCTACTGATTTCCTATTATGGTGCTGCGATGAGCTAAGCAGGCTCCCCAAGGAGAAAAGTCATCTACAGTCTCAATCAGGTGTTAACTATAATACAAACCAAACAGGCAAGATATTCCCACTTGTGCTCTAGTGGCATGAGGATTATGGGGTAACCAAGTAATCTGTGATTGAATTTGAGGCTCAGTTCATTGGAGAAAAATATTTTTTTCTGGTACTGTAGACACAGTTATAAACCACGAGTAGTAAGACCATAAGCTCTAAAGAGAAATTTCTACTAGTAAATGGCTAGGTTGACATTTTCAAACCACTTTCTAAATAATTATATTTTCATCAAGAGATACAATTGTCTTTTCTCAGAGAAGCCTCTTTTCCTGAAGAACTACAGTGAAGGCACTGATTCAGAGAATAAGTAACGATTGAATGCCAAGCCCTAAACATCAAAACTACATCATCCTCTATAATTCTCAAGGGACGTTGTGAAAGAGGGAAATGAATAAGCCTAAGAAGTAGAAGACAGGGGAAAAAATTGAGAAATGTCATCTTTTAGACATGATACAAATGAAACACCAGAATCAATTGATAATGCTAAAGTTTTCTTCACAGAGAAGACCATAGGTAAATTTAGTGAGTTCTTAAAAAAAAAAATTACCCTGCTGAAAAAGACATTTATTGTGAGGAAAAGAGATGTTAGGATTTAGTAAACATGCATGAAACAGATGTAGAACATACATTTTTTAAAGTTTATCAGGGAACAAAGTTCACACATGTTAGACAAAGGCAGAATGCTCCCCCCTCCTCCTGCTCACCATCCTATTCCCTCCTGCTTACTGGTCCTGGCATTCCCCTATACCGGGGCATAGAACCTTCCCAGGGCCAAGGTCCTCTCCTCCTATTGATGACCGGCTTGGCCATCCTCTGCTATACACATGCTGCTTGAGCCATGAGTCCCCCCATGTGTACTCTTTGGTTGGAATTTTAGTCCCTGGGAGCTCTGAGGGTACTTGTTAGTTCATATTGTTGTTCGTGCTAAGGGGTTGCAAACCTTTCAGCTCCTTGGGTCCTTTCTCTAACTCCTTCCCTGGGGACTCTGTACTCAGTCCAATGGATGAGTGTGAGCCTCTACTTCTGTATTAGTTGGGTACTGTCAGAGCCTCTCAGGAGATAGTCATCTCAGGCTCCTGTCATCTAGCACTTGTTGGCATCCACAATAGTATCTAGATTTGATGATTGAATATGGGAAGGATTCCCAGGTGGAGCAGTCTCTGAATTGTCCTTCCTTTAGTCTCTGTTCCATAGTTAGCCTCTACAACTCCTTCCATGGGTAGTTTGTTCCCCCTTTTAAGAAGGAACTAAGTACCCTCACTTTTGTCTTCCTTCTTCTTGAGTTTTCTATGGTTTGTTCTTTGTACTTTGAGTATTCCGATCTTCTAGGCTAATATCCACTTATCAGAGAATGCATACCATGTGTGTTCTTTTGTGATTGGGTTACCTCACTCAGGATGATATTTGAGGGGAGGAGAGGAGAAGGTCTTCAGAACTTTAGGCTAGAAAATTTACTGAGTATTGAGAAATTGAGAACTTTCTGTAAATTTGAAGATAAGAATGTTTAGAGCTGTTGAGGAATTTTAATCCAGCAATATGGCTGCGCTGGCAGCCTAAAAACCTTCTAGTTCTGTGTGATCTAGCTAGAATGCAGACATGTACTGGGTTACAGTATAATCTGTCTTGACTATAGCCATTGCCATTAGTGTGTGCCATTAATCTATAACAATGAAAATAAGGTTGTAGAAGGAAACAGCCATGTTTGAAAGTGACTTCTAATTGAGGAACAGACAAACTGATGAATCAGAGTAAGATTTGGCATAATGTGCCAGAGATAGGATATTTCCAACTTATGGGAGAACAGCTTAGGGAGGAGAGTCTACTTAAGAGTAGCAAGAGAAAGAAAGGTGTGTGATATGTGACATGTGGTGAGGTGGTGTGTGTGTGTGTGTGTGTGTGTGTGTGTGTGTGTGTATTGCAGTTTTATCAAGGCAGTTTTACAGATATGGGTTACAGAAAGAATAAGCTAGATATAGGTAAATACAGAGCAAGCCAGGAAATGAGAAGAAGTCAGAAGATTAGAACATATTGCCAAAGTTAGTGTTATGCCAGGCAGAGCAATTCAGTCTGATGTCAAGAAAGCCAGACTAAGGATAGTCAGCTTGGAAGATTAGATTGTATGGATGCTAGAAGCTTTTATGATTGACCTAAGGATAGTTAGAACAGAGATGGAAATATTCTGGGATCAGCTGTCAAAAAGCTTGGAGATGGCTCTCACCATTTCAATTCATCTGAGAAAATAAAGTGACATTTAGAACAGTGCAGATGATGGAAGCCTGGCTTATGGAGTTTCAGAGAGAAATTTGAGAGTCTGTTAAAGATTCTACTGGGGCGATTTGCATTTGATATTTTCAATTAAAAATTTGTAATTCTAGTCATTTGAGGCTGAAGAATCAGCAGTAATTAATGATAGACCAACACAACAGAAAGAAAAGCTTTCTTTATTGCTTCAGTTGATCCCAGGTAGCTGGAGCTCAGAAAGTAGCAATGATTAAGAGACCTGTATCAGTGCAGTGAAATCATCCAGGAACACATAGAAACTTTGTTATAGGTGTTGCCAAATTAGATCCTCATGCTGGCACTTGAGTCAGCCATGTTAAAAGTACTAGATACCAGTTACTCCCTTTGAAAGTAAGAATGGCTCATGGAGAAGAGCTAATGCCTGGCTGGTACTTTGAGAAGCCAGAAGAAGCTATTGGTGAAGATACAGCAGAAGACTCAGGATTGAAGGAATCACACACAGTGTAGCACTTGTCACTATGAGAAGAGTCTAGGAGAGGCTATGGCGCAGCTAATTTGCAGGAGGTAAGTCAAACATTTTGGAAACAGTAGTATGTGCCATGGAACATGTCGCCTATAATCAAGATAACTTGTGTTAGAATAATTTTGAAGTACTTTTTCCTGATAGCTAAAGATAGTGGTTAAGGTGAGAAACTAGACAAAGAATGCTGTATTTTTAAAAAGTAAAAAAAAAAAAAAAAAAATGAAAGTAAAACTAATGGATCTCAAATGATGGTACAGTGGATAATGTTCTTGTCTGACAAGCATAGGAACCAGAATTTGGAAATCCAGCATCAGTTACAGAGATGGGGATGGTAGCACTTCTGTAGCATCTGAACTCTGTAGAAAGAAGGAAGGTATCTAAAGCTGTAGGTGAGTGACTGGAGGAAGACTGAACATAGGTCAACATGTAACTGCAATAGCTGAATCAGTAAACTCTAGACTCAGGGAGACTTTCCCTGTACAACTATCCAGGAAGAAACCTGAGGTCAACCTTTGACCTCCATATGGACAAGTGCACACGTCCATCCATACAAGGGCATAGCTTTGTCTCACACACACACACACACACACACACACACACACACACACACATTAGAAAAAAGAGTAAAGATAAAGGAAAGGAAGACATCATAATTCTCAATGAAAACCACTTGCTCATAGGCACTTTAGTACTTATTTTGAAATTTGGACACAATGTTTTAGCTATGAAATAACTAACTAAGTTGCCTAGAGTTTGGCATCTGGATTAATAGGTAATTATACCCATATCTCAGCTTGAATCTAAATTCAAATTTAGGAAAAAAATGTTATGTAAAACCAAATATTCAAAATTTCAGTAGCAATCCAAAGTATGGCTTAACTTGGGCAAAAGATAAAGGAAAATTATCAGAGGAAGTATAAAACTCATTTCCTTGAAAGTAGGGAGGTTTTTAAATAGTCATGAAATCTGATTTACCTTGATATATGTCAGCATTAAGGGTAATACACATGGATGCAAAACCACTTACTTCAAATTATTTCAGCAGCATGATGATGGCCATTCTCTTAACCTGTAGTTTCCTAATGATACTCCTCTCACCTTTAAAATAATCTTGCCCAAATATGCACATCTACAGATAATAACAATTGAAACTAAGCTGAGAACATTCCTCAGATAGTGGTGCTTAATTGAAGCATTCTACCATTAAATTCTTATTACTGTGCAATGGAGCTTCCCAACCTCCAGGAAGAAAATGTGTTATGTCGGGATAATGAAGTTGTACACTTCATATCTCTGACCAATACTAATGTAATGACTTTTGAAAATAAACATTCACTTAGTAAGACATCTGGAAGTATAAAAGCAGACTTACTGAGTAAAAGTTTTTAAAGATTCATTTTATATGGCATTTTTCTAAACTATAGATTCTTATAATTATTTATCTGAATGGCAAATGTCTCAACTTGATTAGAGAAAAAGTGACAAAAAATTATTTCACACTTATAGCCAAGTACTATTTTTTGATTATGTTTTGAACTAAGTGGTAGGCAGAAAATACAGTTTCCAAAGCATCTAGTTTCTCATTCTTGACTCCATGGTATACATTTCATGCAAGGGGAAGTTTTGAAATGTGATTGAGTTGATGATATTTGGGATTGGAAATTATTCTGGGTGATCTGTCTCATCAATGTATTCCCGAGTCTTTATAGGGAAATGAGAAGAACAGAGGATATGTGAGTGTTAAAGAAGATTAAAAAAATAATAACAGACTGTCACAAATGGAAAGAATAATGCAGACAGCAAAATGTCAAAAAAGAGGAGTACAAAGGGGAACTACTAGAAGCTCAGTAAGATAGAGAACCCCGGACTTTCATTTAGAAGAAAAGAAACCTGAATCCATCAGATACTGTTTTTGTGGCTTAGGGTATCAAGTTGGTAGCCATTTCTTATAGAAATGGTAAGAAGCAAACATGGAATGTGATAAAAGGGATTAATAGGGCTCAGTTGTGTGAGAGAGTATACACAGAAATACACACAAAGTTCTTAAACAACCATACATATATTTGTGTAGAAGAGATTTTTATTAAAATGAGATTATAGTTTATATGTTAACCATACAGAAATTATAGGGTCTTAATTAGATTTGAAAAATCTTAATTATAGATTGATTCCTTTACCTAACATAATGAATAGTTGATTCTCTAGTAGAAAAATGCAGAACCCTATGATAGATGTGACAGTCTGTTTTTTTATAATAGAGATATAAGGAATTTTTCCTTCCCAGGGCTCCATTTTCTATTGAGTCTTCAGACTACATGTTTCGAGGACTGGCACAGAGAAAGTAAACTCTAGGAGAGAGAAATTTAAGATGAAAACAGAAAGATAGATTAAATTGATAAACACACATTCAATTAGTCCCTGTTATTACAAACAAACCTTAAAAATATAATGTAGTTTTCCAGGAGTCAATTTCTAATTTCCTAGCACCCCTCTGATTATTCAAGAGTACTTTCAAAGATAGTTAAGATATTCTTCTAGAAACTGTGTCTCTTTGAAAGTCTTCTTACATAATCTTCATATGTGTTCATTTTGTTCTTCGCCTCATTATATTTCAACTTTTCTCACTTCAAAGTACATCAGATGATAACTTCTTTGTGCTTTATTTCTGATAACTGAAGTTGAAAAAAAAACATGTGTCAATCCTGGTGGTAAAATCTCCCTTCTTTATGTCCGCCCACATTTTCTAAAGGTCAACCTGAATTTTCTCTAAAAATTTAAGGAACATCATCAAATTCAGTCATTTTGCATAACTAAAAATATTTTTATATTCTAGTGCTTCTTTTGATTGTTTTTATTAAGCTATATTATCATACTTAAGGAATTTCCTAACATTTTTATTTGTTCTTTACCAGCATTAAATCTTCAAATCATATTGCTTTCATACAAATTATTTTCCTCTCAGTTTGCCTTTCTTTGATACTGAGGCAGTGTACTTGGTGCCTAGCACTCCTATTACTGTTTCCCAAGTTCTTACTCAAACGTATGGAACTGAGATATATCTTTTATCATCTGGCCTCTGTAAAACCACTTTATTTACTTTTAGGCAGATATTTCAATATTTAATAATGACTTCTAGAATTATTTCTAAAATATGCTTAGTCTATCCATATATCATTACATTAAATATATAAATTTAAATGAAATTCTATAAATTAAAATGTAATACAATGCCAATGGATAGAACAATTCTCTTCTCTCTCTACTTTTTATTGATTCTTATGATGATATGCATAGTGATAGAATATCCAAGAGTGATGCTCTACTTAACATGTAGGAAAATAATCTTGTAACTTGCATACATTGGGAGCATACTTTTATCAGTGTCTATAAATTACATCATTGTTGTCTTATTTAGGGTTTAATTGCTGTGAAGAGATACCATTCCCAAAGAAATTCTTATAAAGGATAACATTTAATTGTGGCTGGCTTACAATTTCTGAGCTTCAGTCCATTATCCTCATGACAAGAAGCATGTCAGCATCCAGGCCAACTTGGTACTGGAACAGCTGAGAGTTCTACACCTTAATCTGGAGGTAGCCAGGACAAGAATCTCTTCTACAGGCAACCAGGTAGAGCATCTCTTCTGTCCAGTGCAGAACTTAAGCATAGGACCTCAGAACCCATTTCTACAGTGACAAACATCCTCCACCAAGGCCACACCTCCTAATAATGCCACTTCCCATAGGCCAAGCATACAGAAAATATTTTGAAAGCTTGGATTTATAATGAATAAACAAATACTTTTTGTGTATTGCCATTTTAAGCAATTAATTTCATGCTCACTCTGGTAAATCTCTATATTATAAAAGTCAACAATGCAGAACTTGCTTGTTGAAAGATAAACATTAAAAAGGAAATGAATTGGTGAAAAATAAAATTGAGGTTGGAACAATAGCTATAAATGAATATTGAGAAATTTTATGATAATTGAGTGGTGGATTATATTACAAATTCATGTCTACAATGTTGGAATAACAGTTATAATAACCACTTAGGCTTTTCCTTTCAGTTTTTGATAAAGGGATAGTGCTTGTCCAACGTGGATAGCCCCAAGCAATTAAAAAGACAATAATGTACAGTGGTAATTAAAACACCATAAAGTGCAGCCTTCCAAACAAACAAATGCCAGTGCCTCATTAAGGAGTTTTTTAAGGAGTGCAAGAGGTCTTTGGATCATTACCACAAATGCCAGTCCAGGGTGAGTCAACATGTAAATGAGATTGCAAGTCTCTGTAGGGCACTCAGGGCACTGATGCCCATCAGAGGCCTAAATATTAAAGAAGTATAAATAGAAACTGATGAACCTCGTATATTGCTGGAAGTAATTTCAATTCCTTTGCAAAAATGAGATAAAATTTCATTTGAGGAAGTTATCAGGCAGCTTAGCATAGTTAAAACTCGTCGAACTGCTCAGTCATAGAACTCGTAATAGATTCTGGTCATTTACTCTAAGAAGGGATTTGGTTAATTTAAATTGCTCCAGATAGTTTCAAAGAGTCTAATGAGAACGAAACCGTATCTTGTATAAATTATCCCTTTCATATATTTTCTTGGTGCATCTTTGTACTTTTAGAGCCAAATCACCCACTTGGGGTTTGCATATAGTGAAAAGAAGACCTAATGGCCATTGAGAAAGTTCCTATTTACATGTAGTTGTTTCTGCAGCTAAATGGGATCCTTTAAATTACAGAAAACACACAAGCAGGATATTGGAAAGTGGTCATTAACTTAGGGTGAATGAAAAAGCATATATTTAACTAAATTTTTTAGACATATTTTTTTGAGATAGGTTATCATGTTGTAGTCATTTTCTGTACTAGAACTCTGAGAAATCTGCCTGCCTCTGCTTCCCTAGTGCTGGGGTTAAAGGTGTTTGCTGTCAGGCAAAGATAATCTAGCGGATGATAGAAAAATAGATTAAAAATTAAGAACTGTTTACCTAATAAGTAAAAATACTTCATAGCGAAAATTCCTGTATCTCTGAGTGACAATATTGAACTTCAGTGGATTTTAGTAAAAAAGTGATTGAATATTAATATAGAATGAATTTTTTTAAGTTGCTACCAAAAATCAAATGTGATGATGTAAATATCAGCATAATTGAAAACAAGCCTCAAATGATGTTTTCGTTTCATGATTCATAGATAAAATATATTTAGTAAATGTGATGATACTCTTTACAGAGGCCTGCTTCTCAGGTAAGAAATCTTGGTGTATTTATGTGGTATTGCAGATTTATTTCTCCCGGTGACATATATACCTGTGTAAAAGATATTAGAAAGGTTTGTGTCAATATTCAAAGCTGTGTCCCTTTTCAGGACCTATGAACTGTGAAACTTTGATAAAATACCTGTAGTATAAGTTATCATTTCTCATAGCTTAGTAAAATACAAAGGAATACCCGAATAATTGAATCAAATGAGAGAGACAGAGAGAGAGATAGAGAGAGAGAGAGACAGAGACAGAAACAGAGACAGAGAGACAGAGAGACAGAGACAGAGGCAGATACAGAGGCAGAGACAGAGACAGAGGCAGATACAGAGGCAGAGACAGAGACAGAGGCAGAGACAGAGGCAGAGACAGACAGAGACACAGGAGGATACATAGACAAAAGAAATATAGTCTGTTCTGTTGAATTAGACATCACAATGCTTCATAGTCTGATAGTGAAACTTGAAGAATCTTTACATTTCTCAATCTTAATATAGTTTTAAAAATTATGATCATTTTTGTTGTTAGTCATATAACATAGGTAGCCTCCCATTTAGGTCTGTTTCAGTTATCAAGGTGACTTCTGAACAAGGGGATATGTGGTAATCTGTCCAGGAGAAGTACTGTTCACTCTGATACTCATCAGCTGATTCTCATGTTCTTTTGAAAAACAGACAAATAATTTGTTAATGAAATTAAATGTATTTAAGATGCAATGGTTTTTTAGTGGCTATTTTATCCTTTAATGAGACCATATTAGGTAAAAGTCCTCTGTTGTAGTTAATACAAAATATCCCACTTGGGCTTATATGGTTGAATCCTTGTTCACAGCTGTTCTTAAACAAAAGCATGCAAAAGAACCTCATAGGCTCATGATATTGAAAGCTTGTTTTCCAGCTCTGGTTTTGGACAGACATATGAGTGAGTTTTGGGAAATTGAGCCTTACTCCAGAGACCAGTCTGTAAGCACAGTTCTGAAGTGATGTCTGCTGGTCTCTAGTCCCTTCCTTCTTTACTTCTGGTCATGATGTGAAGACCTGTCTGTGTCACATGCTGTTGAAGTGATAGCATTCTTTTCAGAAGCAAAACTGAACCTTCTAAACATACGAGACAAATATGTAATTCTTTCTTTAATGTTCTTTGCATGAGCATATGTCACAGAAAGAAAAAAAGACAATTAACTCAGAAATTTAACCAGAGATATTTGAAAAACATATATTTAGAGCTATAGATTAAAATTTTTCCTACAGTGCTACAAGAAGAGATTAATGATTGAGGTTGATGGTAGCTCAGACATCCAGAATATTAAAAAGATAAAGATGGTAAAGACTGCATGTCATCTAGGAGGGGCTAACTCTAAACTCGATATGATGACTGTAGTGATGAGCATCCATAATTCCGGCAATGAGGATACTGACTGTGTCATTGCAGGTTCAAGCAAGACGGGACTGTATAGCAAGAATCCAGATACTCTCTAACTATATTTTAAGTATTCATTCTTATACAACCAGGTAAATAAGGTTTTCACCCTTCATTAAATTTCTCTGTAGTGTCACAGACAATGATACTGTAGAGAATATGTAGAGACTATGGGTGTCTCATCCCAATAGAAACATCTGCAATGCAACCCCTATATCTACGGCTCAGGGATAATCATGGAAGTGGGATTGAAATATTGTAAGAACTATAGGACTGAGATATTTTCTACTCAATAATGACCTTTAGAAATAACAGTGTAAGGAAAGGCTAGGGCCAGGAAGCAAGAGAGGGTGGGTTGATGAGTAGAGGGAGGGGAGAAGGAATAGTTTTTTTTTTTTTTTTTTTGAGGGGAAACCAGGAAAGAGGATAATATTTAAAATGTAAATAAAGAAAAAAATCTAATAAAAAAAGAAATAATGGGAAATGTTCTCATGAATGTAGAACAATAGGAGAGAGGAAGGGGAGTGATTGTCAATGCTCATGTATGGCCTTTCAAAAAATATATAAAAATTAAAACTAAAATAAAAATACTCTATTGGGATAACAGACATGTGTTCTGCACTATGCTGATAAATGAGCTAAAGACTGTCCATGTTCTGAGAATTGACTGAAGATCTAGATTACTGGCAACAGCCTAATTGCCAAGGACCAGCCTCAGCTTGGAGACTGGCTTTGAAAAAAGTTTGCCTGGGAGAGGCGAAAATAAAGGATTCTAAGTCACACTGTGGATCACACTGTGAGTCACACTGTGGGTCACACTGTGGGTCCAAGCTAGTGGCCTAGGTTCTGCTGGGATAGCTTTCCAGACTGGTTTCTTCCCCCACCTCTTTCCCTCTCCCCCTCACCTCTGTGTGTGTGTGTGTGTGTGTGTGTGTGCGTGTTTGTGTGTGTGTGTGTGTGTGTGTGTGTGTGTGTGTGTGATTTCTGCTCTGCTCTAGACAGATTTTTCTTACTATTCAAAAAAAAAAAACTTTAGTTGAGACAGCCCCTCTCTGCTAGTACAAATTGTAAAAGTTAGTTGGAGATAACTCATGGATTTTTCTGACCAAAGCCAGAAAAGCTGCTATAAAAAAATTATTGGACCTTCTGAACAAGTCAGAAATCTTCTTAGAAAAAGGACTTACTAAAGAGCTGTTTTTGCTCTTCAGACATTTCCAGACAGCTCAGCTATAACTTTCTGCTAGCTCATCTCATGTAGACCAAAAGCCCAGGTTTTTATATACATATCAAGTCAGTCATTTATTTCTGCTTTCCTTTTGATTGTCATATGAATTAGCATCCTGTGACCCTAGCCCTTTGATTCTTAGGAGAGAGCAAGCATACATTTTTTTTAACATTACAAAAGAATTCACAGATTGGCCTCTGTTAAGCACAGACTAAGATAGTTAGGTAGGACCCTGTTGTGAAATTACAATTTCCACCCCACCTGGGCCTAGACTCTTTGTGTCCCAGGCAGACTTTGAACTCAGGAATCTACCTGCCTTTGTATTTTTCTGACCAGCTGGCTCACAGTATAGCTGCATTTGTTCCTTTATTATGAATCCCCTCATAATTCATATTGCATTCTTATATTTTTTGTATAACTGAGAAATTATATAATTTTGAAGTCATGTATTTGGAGTTCTTTCCCAAAGCCTTAAGATCTGTTCTGAAGGTCCCACTGTATTAGAAATTTCTATACTATTCAAGTTCCAAATCCAGATTCTGTATTGAGACAATGCCAATATATTAGCCATAAGTCTCTGTGGAGTTGAAAACTGAAACTTAGTAAGATTTAAGACCCTAAGTGCATTAAGATTTTTGTAATTAAGAAATAACCATGATCTTAGACATTCTGATTGGTGTAAGGTGGAAACTCAGGATCATTTTGATTTGCACTTCCCTGATCACTAAGGACTTTGAACATTTCTTTAAGTGCCTCTCAGCCATTAGAGATTCCTCTGTTGTGAATTCTCTATTTAGTTCTAATTCACATTTTTTTATCGTGTTGTTTGTGGTTTTGGAGGGTGAGGGGTGGGGATATCCTGTTGGAGACAAGGGAGGAGGTATGCGATGAGATACAGTCAGAAGGCAGACTGGGAGGGAGATAATGACTGGACTGTAAAATAAAGATTAAATAATAATAATTAATAATAATAAAGAAATATCCATGGACCATTAGAGATCAGTGGAGGAATAATAGTATGCTATGAAGAGAAAATGTGCCCCACTGGATCCTGTTAAGTATTTAGATTTCTCTTTTCTTAGAGACCTGAAGACCTTTGGATGCTACCTGATGGAAGTTAGCCACTTAGAGGATGTCATTCAAAATTATCCCTGGCTGAAATCACTTCCTTGGTGTCTATTTTATTCTACAATAGAATGAAAAATCTCATTTGTCAGGTTTTCACCTTGGTGTTCTTCAAAACTACATGGAATAAAGTAATCATGGATTTATTCTTGACCCTTCTATGTTGTCTGTTTAGGTATTTGGTCACAGTTAAGGGTCAGTAGTAACTAATGCACAGTACAAATAGAAATCATAGTGACACTGTCATTCTTTCAAGCTTCTTTTGTAAATCTCTTTCTAGTTTACACTTCCACTACATTCCCTACTTCTGCCTTTTTTGTAAATTTTTCCTTTCTCTTTTTATTAAAAGTTTACTAAATTATTGTTCTAGACTGTATAGAATTTCTTCATTTTAAAGAGAAATTTCAATTCAGATTTAACACGAAATAAATGCAATTTATATCTTGCATAAATTATTTTATTTTTAGTTTGAGAGCAGTATTTCAAAAGAGACTAATAATATTTTAAATAGACAATATTTATATAGTTAAAATGGATTTGCAAATATGTCATTAATTCTTAACCCTCAAATGAATTTTAACACTATTACTAAATATAGAGACAATGTTACTAAATACAAGTTTCTATCATGATGTCAGTCATAAGTAAATATCTCTTGATTCTAAAAAGTCTGTTGAGAATTTTAAGGAAATATTGAAAAATTAACATTAAATTCTCTGATGATTCTACATTGCCTTACCAAATTATATAAGCATATAAATTAATCCTATTAGTGTCATTTATATGATCTGTTTAAAGGAGATAATTCTCTCACAATGCCATTTTGTGATATATAACAACTGTTTATTTATATATATTATTATTTATTAAATAAATATTATTTGATTATATTGAGATTTATTATACAACTGACATGATCAGTTCAAATATTTCATGAGATTTAATAGCTTATCATTGATTTTGGGAAGAAGAGTTTCCTTTTATATTTTATTAATAGCAATAATGGGACACACTTACTCTTTACTGAAAATTTATGACTATTTCTCTAAACTGTCTTTTTCTTTATGAAGACTAGAATACATTAGTAATAATTAACAATTTTATCTAAATACTCCTCAAAATTTGTTCATTATAGTCATTTACCTATTTATCAATGCACTAACATTTCTACAGAATCATTATTTTATTATTTTTTAAAGTCTAATGTCACAACATTAGCTCTTCAGCAAAATATCCTTTGTAAGTTTTAAGCTAACCCTTACTTTATGTCTAAAACTATATGTCTAAATGTATTATACATATAAAATTACATTGCTAAGAGAAACAGCTAAGAGTGCTTCCACATGAAATCGTAAAAAGTTATCTAAAGCGTTTGCTAATTAAGGATAACTGTCATCTAATGTTGAAACATGCATTATGCTCATCACAGTTAATTTACCAATACCTGCAGTCTATTGGTTTATCCAGTTAAACAGCAGTCTTTCCCTATAAAATGTAGAATTGCAAATACTCACAAGAGGGCAGTAATGTAACATGAATGCCAATAATGCTTGTCATTCTGAAAACAAACGCCAGATGGTGAAAGTAACTTTAAATACATGAGAACTAAAGTCACCAAGGGCAGAGAATTTGGGAAATATGTAATATCAATTCCCAGAAATAACTCAATAAAAGGTCTCTCTTGTACTCATTTATTTTCTATTGATTTTTTAAAATGAGAATGTAGTGACAAAGACTCTTGTAACTTTTTCCTCTTGTTCAAATGTTGTTGAATGAAAGTAAAATATTGAACATATTTTACAAGAACTTAATTTTATAATTTCAATTATAATAGTAAATTTTATGAGATAAATATATGTATACTTATGTACATACACATATATGTATATAGTGATAACAAATTTTGGTAGAATATAGGAATATGCAAAATCATACAATAGAGTTGTTAGTAAAAACAAGACCCCAAATTATGACGTGTGTGTAAGTCTTATGCATGTAAGTTAAACTCTCTAAGCCTTACATTCTATGACTCTTTTATGGATCTATTTGATATGACATTTTATACAATGTTAAGAAAATAATATGACATACCTTTCATCCTACTGTTACTGTCATTGATATTTGACACGTGTTTGTAGCATATTTTGATCAGGGTACTTTCTAGTCAACATTGTGACATAGATTCCCTCCTGCAACCTATTCACATGATTTTCATTTTCCTAAAATATTTTTTATATTCTATGTGGACTACAGGAAGTATTGGTTCCAACTGCCATACTTTTATCACAAAAGCCTTGACTTTTTTTCAACATTACTATATAACTTGATTGTACTCTTCTGACTCCCCTTGAACATTGACCAACAGGCTGTGTTCATTTCTCATTTTCCTTTTTTATTCTTTCTTGTTTGTTTGTTTCTTGTTTGATTGTTTGTTTTCAGTTGGTCTGTGTTTATTTTCACAATGATACTTCTTTATTTTTTTCCTTTATTTGCATTTCAAATGTTATCCCCTTTCCTGGTTTCCCCTCAGAAAATCCTTATTCCCTCCCAACTCCTTCTACTTACCCACCCACCCTTTCTACTTCCTGGCCTTGACATTCCCCTACACTGCTGGGACGTAGAGTCTTCACAGGACCAAGGGCCTCTCCTCCCATTGATGACCGACTAGGCCATTGTCTGCTACATATGCAGCTGGAGCCAGGAGTCCCATCATGTGTACTCTTTGGTTGGTTGTTTAGTCCCTGGGAGCTCTGGGAATCTGGTTATTTCATATCATTGTTCCTCCTATAGAACTGCAAATTCTTCAGCTCCTTGTGTTATTTTCTTTTTGGTCCTTCACTATCATGGTTTCTTTCTCCCTTCCCTTACTTCCACAACCTGCTCCCTCTCTTCCCTTCCATTTCTTCAACCTCACCACCACTTTCTTTTCAGTTCAGTTTTGAAACAAGATCGTTTCTCTGAATCATAGGTTGGTTTCAAATTCATGGTCATATTGACTCAGCTACTATAATGTTGGAATTTCAGATAAACATCACTATTCTCAAATCAGTATGATAAATTTTGAGAGAACAGAAAATAAGACTAAGTTTGGCAGTCTATATCAATAATGCACCAATTCTTTCATATGTACAGACTGTTGAGAAATATAGAGTAAGATATTTTAGTATCAACATTTTTCCCTGCTCAATGGTCAAGGGAAGTCAGAAGAGTACATTCAAGTTATATAATAATGTTGAGCAGAAAATCCCTCTCCTATCAGAGATGTTAGTAGAATAAGTAAAGTATAATCATTCAGTATTATTGTGGTTGGATGTAGTTATTTAGTAAAAATGATTCTGAATAAATGATTCATGTAAACAATTCATGTTCAGAAGTTACTTTAAAGTGATCATGTTTAGTTAACTACCCAAAGGCCAAGAACCAAACCATTGTACCACAAGCATGCTTCATGAACTAACCATTATTTTATGCTCAATGGAAGTAGTTACTGTGATCATCTGAAGCTACAGGTTAGTTTTGACTATGCTTAAATTCATATAAACAGAATTCATCCTTTGCTAACATTTTAAATTAATTCTTTCTTGGCAATATTTTGTTTGCATAATTCATTTTGATTTTTGTGTTGATTTAAAATGTGCTAAAAATAAGACCAAAATTATATAAATTTCTACAGTGGGTAAAAATTTAGGTTCCTATACATCTGAACTTGTTATAAATAGTACTATCGTAAAAAATCATGCAGTGACATGTATCGATGCCTATCTCATGAAATTATAGATAAAATACCTATATCTCAACAAACTGCACATTTCAACTTATTAGATTTTTTCTTTCAACATTATATAATTAACTCATGTTATTAATAAGAAGCTTGATAGACTTTAAACTTATTCAGATCTCTACAAATTTTTTATTTTTTTCTTGAACATTATATATTTAAATTAATTAGTGTTTTAAACATCATAATCATTGTTCCCCTCCTGTTCCCCTCTTACATGGTCCTTCTCTCTCTTCATCTTTCCCCTCTCCCTTGAGAGGGTGGCCCCCACAAGTATCTCCTCACTCTGGTACACCAAACTGCTATGTGGTTAGGAACATCGTCAGCCACTGAGGACAGAGAAGGCAGACCAGTTAGGCAAATATATTCCACAGTGAGGAAATAACTTTAGGGAAAGCTCCTGCCTCAGTTGTTGGGAAACTCACCTGGAGACTGAGCAGTACATCTGCTACATATGTTCCAGGGGCCTCAGTCTACCCATGTATACTCGTTGGTTGTTGGCTCAGTCTCTGAGAGTTCCCAGGTTCAGTTTAATTGAATTTATGGATATTCTTGTGGAGCTCCTATTGCCTTCAGGACCTTCAAGCCTTACCTCAACCTCTCCATACCAGTCCAGACTTCTGTCCAAAGTCTCGCTGTGGGTATCTGTGTCTGTTTCAGTCAGTTGCTGGATAGAGTCTCTCAGAGGATAGCTATGCTAGACTCTTGTCTGCAAGCATAATGGAGTATCATCAATAACTTCATGTACTGGCTCTTGCCCATAAAGACAGACACTATCTCAAAGTAAGAGGATAGAAAAAAATCTTCCAAGTAAGTGGTGCCAGGAAACAAGCTGGAGTTGCCATCCTAATACCCAATAAAATATACTTCCAACCGAAAGTTATCAAGACTGATGAGGTAGGACACTTCATATTCATCAAAGGGAAAATCCACCAAGAAAAAGTCTCAGTTCTGAATATCTATGCCCCAAATGCAAGGGCACCAACATTCATAAAAGAAACTTTACTAAAGCTCAAAACACACATTGAACCCAACACAATCGTAGTGGGAGACTTCAACATACACTCTCGACTTCAACACACACTCTCACCAATGGACAGGGCTTTGAAACAGAAACTAAGCAGATACAGTACAACTTAAAGAGGCTATGAACCAAATGGATTTAACAGATATCTACAGAACATTTCACTTTAAAACAAAAAAAATACACGTTTTTCTCAGCACCTCATGGTACCTTCGCCAAAATTGACCATAAAATTGGTCACAAAACAACCCTCAATGGATAGAATAAGATTGAAATAATACCATACATCCTATCATATCACCATGGCCTAAGGCTGGTCTTCATTTATAGCAAAAACAACAGAAAGTCCACGTACACATGGAAACTGAACAACTCTCTACTCAGTGATAACTTGGTCAGGGAAGAAAAAGAGAAAATAATTAAAGACTTCCTGGAATTTAATGAAAATGCTGACATATCATACCCAAACTTATGGGACACAATGAAAGAGGTGCTAAGAGGATAATTCATAGCAATAAGTGCCCTAGTAATGAAACTGGAGAGATCTTACACTAGCAAGTTAACACCACACCTGAGCTCTATAACAAAAAGAAGCAAACTCATGAAAGAGGAGTAAACAGTAGGAAATAATCAAACTCAGCTCTGAAAACAACCAAATAGAAACAAATAGAACAATACAGAGAATCAACAAAACCAAAAGCTGGTTCTTTGAGAGAATCAACAAGACAGCCAAAATAAGTAAAGGGCAGAGAGGCAGTATCCAAATTAACAATATCAGAAATGAAAAGGGAGACATAACAACAGAAACTGAAGAAATTCAAAAAATAAATGGATCATACTATAAAAGCCTATACTCAACAAAACTGGAAAATCTAGATGAAACAGATGGTTTTCTAGACATATACCACATAGCAAAGTTAAATCAAAAGCAGGTAAACTATCTATATTGCACAAGGAAGTAGAAGTTGTTAAAAAAATTTCTCAAACAAACAAACAAACAAACAAAAACCCAAGGCCATATGGATTTAGTGCAGAATTCTACCAAACCTTCAAAGAAGACTTGATCCTAACATTCCTCAAACTATTCCATGAAATAGAAACAGAAGGAACACTATGTAGCTCATTCTATGAAGCCACAATTGCTCTGATACCTAAACCTCACAAGGACCCAATCAAAAAAGAGAACTTCAGATCAATCTTGCTTATGAATATCGATGCAAAATACTCAATAAAATTCTTGCAAGCCGAATCCAAGAACACATCAAATCCATCATTCACATGATCAAGTAGGCTTCTTCCCAGGGATGCAAGGTTGGTTTAATATATGAAAATCCATTAATGTAATTCACTATATAAACAAACTCAAAGAAAAGAATCACATGATCATCACCTTAGATGCTGAAAAAGCATTTGACAAAATAGATTGCCCCTTCATGTTTAAAGTATTTGAGAGATCAGGAATTCAAGGCCCATACCTAAACATAATAAAAGCAATATACATTAAACCAACAGCCAATATCAAATTAAATGGAGACATATTTGAAGCAATCCTACTAAAATCAAGGATAAGACAAAAATGACCACACTCCCCATATCTATTCAATATAGTTCTCTAAGTGCTAGCTAGAAAAATAAGAAAACAAAAAGAGTAAAAGAATGACCTGGCAGTTGTGGAGCACACCTTTATTCCTAGCACTTGGGAGACAGAGTCGGGTGAATTTCTGAGTTCAAAGCCAGCCTAGTCTTCAGAATGAGTTCCAGGACAGCCAGGGCCAGGGCTATACAGAGAAACCCTGTTTTGAAACAAACAAACTAACTAACAAACAAACAAACAAACACAGTAAAAGAATGGCTGGGAGAACCATCTTCCCTGACTTCAAGCTTTACTACAAGGCAATAGTGGTAAAAACTGCATGGTATTGGTGCAGAAACAGAAAAGTTATCAATGGAATAGAATTGAAGAACCAGAAATAAATCCATACACTTGATCTTTTCGAAAGATACCAAAAATATACAATGGAAAAAGGGAAGCATCTTCAATAAATGGTGCTGGTCTAACTGGCTGTCTGCATGTAGAAAAATGAAAATAGACCCATATTTGTCACCTTGCAGAAAGCTCAAGTCCAAGTGGATCAAGGATCTCAACATGAAACCAGACACACTGAATCTAATAGAAGAGAAAGTGAGAAAGAGCCTTGAACTTATTGGGACAGGAGAAGTTTCCTAAACAGAACCCCAATGGCTCATGAGCTGAGATCTAGAATTGATAAATGGAACCTCATCAAACTGGAAAGTTTCTGTAAGGCAGAGGATATAATCAATGAGACAAGTCAGCAACCTACAGACTGGGAAAAAATCTTCACTAACCCCACATCCAATAGAGGGCTAATACCCAAAATATATAAAGAACTCAAGAAACTAACCACCAAGAAACCAAACAACTCAATTAAAAAAAAACAAAACAGGTTATAGAACTAAAGTGAGAATTCACAACAGAGAAATCTTGAATGACTGAGAAGCACACAAAGAAATGTTCAAAGTTCTTAGTGATCAGAGAAATGTAAATCAAAACGACCTTGAGATTCTACCTTACACCAACCAGAATGGCTAAGATCAAAACTTCAAGTGACAACATATGTTGGTGAGGTTGTGGAGAAAGAACACTCCTCTGTTGCTGGTGGGATTGCAAACTGGTACAGTCACTCTGGAAATCAATCTAGAGATTCCTCAGAAAACTGGAAATAGATTTACCTGGAGACCCAGCAATATCACTCTTGGAAATATACCGAAATGATACCTCACCATGCCACAGTGGCACATGTTCCACAATGTTCATAGCAGCCTTATTTGTGATAGCCTGAAGCTAGAAACATCCCAGATTTCCCATGACAGAAGAATGGACACAGAAAATGTAGTTCATTTACACAAGGGAATATTACTCAGCTACTAAGAATGAGGGCATCCTGAGATTTGCAGGTAAATGTGTGGAAGTAGAAAATATCATCCTGAGTGAGGTAACTCAGAACCAAAAGGATATGCATGGTATATACTCACTAATAAATGGATAGTGGCAAAAAAATAAAAATAAAAATAAGGACAGAAGTATAGAATGCCCAAGATACAATCCACCATACTCAAAAAGTTCAACAAGCTGAAGGGCCCAATTGAAGACATGTCAGTCCCACCTGGAAGAGAGAAGAAAACAATTACAAGTGGAGGGGGTGGGATGAGGGAACTGGGAGGGAAAGTTTAGAGTTTGGGGGAGAGTAGAACCTGATCTGGTATTGAGTGAGGGAAAAGGACTGAAGCCTGAAGGGCCAGCAGAAAGAATGGAAACAGGTAACCTCAGGAGGTAGGAAGTTGGGGGGACCCTCCAGAATGCAGGAGAGACCTGAGACATGAGAGCTTCTCAGGAATCAAAGGGATGGACCTTGGGTGAAATGCCTGACAGTAGGGAGAGGGAACTTATAGAGTTCACCTCCAGCAGGAAGACAGGGAGGAGGTTGTCATCCCACCATCAAACCTGTCACCCATAATTGTTCCTTTCTGAAAGAACTACAGGGATGGAAATGGAGAGGAGCTAGAGGAAAAGAAGGTCCAGCAACAAGCCCAAAGTGGGATCCAGCTCAAGGAGAGGTTGCAAGGCCTGACACTATTACTGAGGCTATGGAGTACTCACAAAAAGTGACCTATCATGACCCACTAAGGAAGACCCAACAAGCAGCTGAAAGTCAGATGCAGATATTTGCACCCAACCAATGGACAGAAGCTGCTGACCCCTGTAGTTGAATTAGGGAAAAGCTTGAAGAAGCTGAAGAGGAGGTGACCCTGTAGGAGGATCAGCAATCACAATTAATCTGGACCCTGAGATCTCTCAGACTCTGGACTACCAACTAGGCACCATACACTAGGTGATATGAGGCCCCAACAACAACAGCAGAGGACTTCGTTGTCTGGGTTCAGTGAGGTGCACCTAACCCTCAACAAACTGGAGTGCCCAGTGAGTTAAAAGGTCTAGTTGGTTTGGGAGTGACTGGGGGGACATTGTTGGGGAGAAAGGGATAGGGAGGAAGTATGGGATATGGAACAGTTGGAGGGTGGGCTAGAGGGGGTAGGTGGGAAGTGCAAAATAGATAGATAGATGATAGATAGATAGATAGATAGATAGATAGATAGATAGATAGATAGATAGATA
>JADRCD010195704.1:1828-17292 GCA_019843815.1 Montemys delectorum | reverse complement strand
CCCCTCCTCCTCCTCCTCCTCCTCCTCCTCCTCCTCCTCCTCCTCCTCTTCCTCCCCCTCCTCCTCCTCCTTCTCTTCTTCCTCCCCTTCTTTCCCTCCTCTTCCTCCTTCTGATTGCCCTGCTTTGGCTCCTCCCTCCTCATGCTTTGCTCCAGTTAAATGTCACCATCCTCTGTTCATCTCTCTCTTTTTAAATTTATTTATTATGTATACAGTGTTCTGACTGCATATGTGCCTGCACACCAGAAAAGGGTGCCAGATCTCATTATAAATGCCACCACGTGGGAATTGAACTCAGGACCTCTGGAAGAGCAACCTGTGCTCTTAACCTCTGAGCCATCTCTCCAGCCCCCTCTTATAGATGCCTATTCTTTTCTGTCCTACCTTTCCCCCAGTTTCTTTGCATGTGAACAGACATGGTAAAGATGCAGTATATTTATTAAGCAGATGATAGATTCACTTCATCAATTTCTACTCCTTTTCCCTGTCCATGCCCTTTCCCTCTGCCAAAGATGCCCTCTCTGTTCCTCTCTGCTAACCTGGACGATCATTTGTTCCTGCTCAGAAATCCCATCTGGGTGATATATGAATTGTCTACTCAATCTTTTATTTTTAAAGATGGGTGTACTATGTAGCCTAGGTTAGCCTAGAACTCACTATACAGTCCAGGCTGGCCTTTGTGGTGACTCTCCTACCTCAGTTCCCTCTATGAAATGCTTTGCAGAAGTGAATCACTATCTCCTAGATCCTACATTTGTCTGTCTGTCTATTTTTACCATGCAGTGATCTTTTGATGTAACCATCTCTGGTCTCCTGACTCGTGGCTCTCAACAAAGGTAAGGAAGGTGCAGAGACAATCCCAGGTGGCCTATGGCAGTATCTTTAGGCACCAAGGTTACTCGCAGTTGCCATAGTGACTATCTTTACATTCCCTCTGCTTCCCTCATTGGCCACCAAGGCCCACCCACGATCCGAACAGCTTCATTCTCTGTTGAGCTCTGAAAATACCACCTGCCCACAGGCTACCCTCCCATGCAGGCCAGTCACTCTACTCATGTGCCGAACACGCGCCATTGAGGGTGTGCCCGGTGCCGTCTAAGGGACTGTGTTGGTGATTGTGAGGAGAAAAGGTATGGAGGACACGGAGTTTGCATTTGGAAAGGAACTGAGACCTAGCACACAGATGCAAGCAAAGCAGAACGTGGGTCATGAGAAGAGAGGCCTAACTGGTGCTGCTCTGTGAGGCGCTCAGGAAGGCCCCCTTAAGTGAAGGGAAGGCTTGGCTTGAGTGGCTGGTACTCATGTGTTAAAGAATGGCCATCTAGCCGGGTGGTGGCGCTCGCCTTTAATCCCAGCACTTGGGAGGCATAGGCAGGCGGATTTCTGAGTTTGAGGCCAGCCTGGTCTACAGAGTGAGTTCCAGGACAGCCAGGGCTACACAGAGAAACCCTGTCTCAAAACCTTCCCCCCCCCCTCCAAAAAAAAAAGAATGGCCGTCTAAGTGAATACCACAGAACTGAAATGACCAAGCTGAGTGTGAAGGGGAGCTGTGCGCTTCAGTAAGCTCCTCTAATGCTTTTGTAACACACTTGAGAGGTTATCAAGAAAGAGGTGGCAGTGCTGCAGCACTAGCTGCCACTGTCCCACTCACCTCGCCGATCACTGCATGTCCACCTCAGCTTTCTCCCATCAAGTCTACTGGAGGCAAAGAAGCGTGGGCAGGCTACATTTCAGAATGGTTTCCCTGTCCACAGAGCGCCAAGAGACTGATCTTTGCTCCACAGTGCACATCCCTAATGATTTTCTGCTGCTCAGATTTACTCCAGCTAAAATAACTCCCTGTGCTCATGGGCAGTCTCAATATGCATTTCTAGCTTTGCAGCCATTTGTGGGGTGGTGGGTGGTGGGGTGATGTTTAGCCCCTCCTCACCTTGAATACTGAGTCACACACTTATGCAACGCTCAGCCCTTTCTTTCTTTCTTTCTTTCTTTCTTTCTTTTTTTTTGGGGGGGGGGGGGGTTAGTCCCAAGTGCTGGGATTAAAGGCGTGCGCCACCACCACCCAGCTTTTTTTTTTTTTAATTACTGTATTTTGTTTATTATTGTTGCTTTATTTTGGGGGCTTGAGTGTGTGTGTATGTGTGTGTATGTGTGTGTGTATATGTGTGTGAGTGTGTGTGTGTATATGTGTGTGTATATGTATGTGTGTGTGTATGTGTATGTGTATATACGTGTTGTGAGTGTATGTGTGTGTGTATGTGTGTGTAAGTCTGAAAACAACTTTGCAGAGTTGATTCTCTTCCACTTTTTGTGGGTTCCAGGAATCAAACTCAGATCAACAGATTTTTATGTCAACTTTTTAAAAACTATTTGTTTAATATTGATGAGTGTTTTGTCTTCACGTGTGTATCTGCACCATGTGGGTCAGAAAGGGGTGTTGGACCCTGGAAATGGAAGCAGTAGTGACTGTGAGCACATTCTTCCATCTGCCTTACAGCGCAAACCAGTGAGCCAGCAGGCCTAGGCTCAGGCTGCTGAGTTGGGCCTCCACTCTCTTGCCTCTAGAGTTGTCTCTGCTCCTCTTCAGGTTTATTCTCTACCCCTCAGCCACAGTGAATTTCAAGTGCATCAGTCACACTGTGCCTCTCCTCTATGTTCTAGAACCCCACTGTCCCCTAGAGAGAGGGTCTCCTGCTCATCCACAGTGTAGTACTGAAAACAAATGGGTTCTCTTTTGTTCAGCTTAGTTTTGTTTTGCATTTTGACAGAGTTTTGCTATGCAGCACTGACTGGCCTGGAACACATAGAGATCTGCCTGCCTCTGCCTCCCAAATGCTGTGATAAAGAGCATGTGCCACCACACCCAGTCTGTGACTCATTTTAATAACCTACTTTTTATTTTGAGACAGCCCTGACTGTCCTGAAACTCACTCTGTAGACCAGGCTGGCCTTGAACTCATGGAGATCCATCTGCCTGTCTCCTGAGTGCTGGGATTAAAAGTATGTGCCACTGACACCACCCAGCTAAATAACATACGTAAACCCAGTGCCTCCCCATATCCAAACTTTGTTGTTGTTATTGTGCCGGGATATCAAACTCATAGATCAAACATATCAGACAAGTGACCTACCACTGAGCTATCTTCGCATTTCTCTAGGTGTGCCTCTGCAATGCAGTGGACATAAAGAGGTTAAACTGTTCTGCATTCTTTTTTGAATACTGAGTGCTTGGTGGGCATCTCATAGTTCCTTTTCTGCACTCAAGTGCTCAGCTGCTGGAGCTGGGGACCACGCTCTGCACAGTGCAGCTGCAGTATCTTTCCTCAAATACAGCCCCTTTCGCAGGACGGCAACACCACACTCCTTCAGGGCAGCCTCCTGTATCCCACTCTACCCCGACCATCTGCAGTACGAAGTCCCTCAAAACTTGCCTTCACATTTCCTCATGATGCTGTAACTATTGGCTTTGACTCCTCCATCCTCCCCACCAAGGAAAACTTGTTGATGTGTTAGAACGGCAGGTTACGTCAGAACATACCACACACTAGGTCCAAACAGTTCCACGTGTAAGAGGTTTAATTGAGAGGGAGAGAGGAGGCAGTGGCGGAAAGAGAGAAGAGAGAGAGAGAGAGAGAGAGAGAGAGAGAGAGAGACAGAGAGACAGAGAGACAGAGAGAGACAGAGACAGAGAGACAGAGACAGAGAGATGTTCCATATATATGTGTGTGCGTGTGTATGTACACACACACACACACACACACACACACACACACACACACACTCGGGTTCTGACGTAGTGGCCGCAGGTAAAGGTGGGAGGTGAGCCCAATGGATTCTGGGAATATGGCGGCTGTTGCCCTAGCAACAGGTCTGTGAGATCCGCCCGTGCGACGCCATGTGACATCACCGGCTTTGGAAGCCCTGATGCTAACACTTATCACTGTGTAACCTAAGCTGATAAGGCTTAGGTTACAGGACCTCTCTCCGTTTACATGCCTAACTTTGTAGAAGTGGTTTTATAGTCTCCTTCTTAATAAGCATCAGGTACCACAAAGGCTGAACCAACTCCAGTCCCTCCATTAAGCTGAGCTCCAAGAGAGCCGGAAGAGTATTTGATTTGCCACCGTATCACAGACCTGACAGGCCAAGACAGGGTCCTTTGCAGCCTGCTCGTTCTCTCTCATCTCAGAGCTTTGGTCCTCCCTTGACTGACATTTGTTATCAACCCACAAATTCACACTTCACACCCAGACCTGATGCCCCCATCTTCAGGCTTCTGTGTACAACCACTTCCTGGGCAGCCATAGAAGAGCCCAGACTCACCACTCCCAAGCAGAGTTTCTGAGTTTCCTGAACCGATTTTCATCAACCCCCACCCCCCACGCCCCCGGGCTTCTCTTTCTTTGTGGCTGGATCACTCTCTGCTCATTCCGAAAAGCTCATCACCATCCTTGACATCTCCCGCCCTCCTTCCTCACTGCCAAGTTCGGACCATAACTTCTTCAGAACATCTCCACGGATGGACAATTGTGTGCATGCATGTGTGTACCTGTGTGCATGTGTGATGCAGGTTCGTGTGCCTTGGTTTCAGTATCCTGCATTCAACTGTGGTCCAGACCTTGCTGATGGAAAGTTCCAGAAATAAATTGTAACTTCTAAATTGTATGGCGTATTGAGTAGCTTGATGGACTCTGAGGCTGTCCCGGCCCATCCTGCCTGGGACTGGGACATGAATCATCTGTGTTCAATGCGTCCATAGTATATTTCCTACCCACCCACCAGTCACTTAGTAGTTATCTGAATAATCAGACCATCCTCGTCTTGCAGTGTTCGAACTCAAACAATCCTTATCTCATTTCATAAGGGCTTGAAAGTACAAACATAATGATACTTAAAATTTAGCTATGCTGAAGAGAAGATCTATAAAGTAAACGTTGTAAATTTTAGACCTGTCCAGTGGGAAACATGACATGCATCCCTGTGGATAAGATGAGACTATGGTGTGCATATGCATGCATGCATGTGCACACACACATACACAGCTGGACAGCTGGGTGCTCCAAACAGCTCCTAGTCAGGCTTGCTGCTACTCCTCCTTCTATTACTGTGCACCTATAATTCATTCTCTACACAGTGGTTTGGGGATGACTTCTGAAACAAGACTCTGATCATCTCTTCCTGTGCCTCAAATGAAACCTAAACTCAGTATCCAATTCCCAGGCGCCCTCCCCTCCCCTGGGATGCCCTGTACCAGAATCCTTGCCCTGACCACTAATGGCACTGATGTGTCCCACTCCTTCCAGCCCTGGGCCTTTGAGAGTGCTCTTCCTTCCTGCAGGAATGCTTGGCCAGTTCTATTCTGAAGCCCACTCTTTGGCCTCCTCTGTTTCCCCTCAGGGAGGGTCCTCACTACCCCTGTCCCCGTGCATTTTCCTCGAAGTAACTCCTCACACTCTGAAATCCCCTTATTAACTACCACTCTCATTTCTTACAGTTGCTTGTTGGGTTTATTCTCTAATCAGTTCAGGTTGGCAGAGCATCTAGAATGCATGCTGGTTTTTTTTTTTTTTTTTAGAGTGCCATGAATATTACTTTGATATTTAATCCCATCATGTTCCATGGGAGAAAATATCACTGTGTTGTACAGATGCCTGAAACACCTCTACAGACACACGCATATCCATGGAAACAACAAGCAGTTGGAGGAGGCTTGTGTGGATGTTTGTCCTGTGCTATTAATAATTGCTTCTTGTGTCATCTGCCAGCACTGCCTATTTGGGAACTCTAAAATCTTCATCCAGTTATCCAAGGAAAGGAGTGCACTAGGCAAGTACTCTACACCATTGAGCTGCAGCCCGGGGCTGGGGAAAAATGACTCAAAGACTGAGGATTCAGCTGGGATTAGTGTTGGAGGCCAGTGTGAGCTATACCAATAAAACGGGGGGAGGGGGAGATAGTTTCCTTCTATCTTATTCTGACAATTAGAAGGACATCAAGGATTAGTTAAACAGTTGAAGGACACCCCCTCAGTCCAGCCAAGATGATCTCTCTTAGAGCCAGTAGCTTCTCTGGAACCTAGCAGGAATGGGACCCACAGAGGTAGGAAGGGCCAAGATGGCAACTTTCTATCCATAGGCTCCCCATTCTTCAGCAAGCAGCCGGCTACACAGGCCATTGATATGACCCTTCAAGACAAATATCAACCTGACAAGAGATAGGAAGACCATCCTCTGCCTACATGCCTGCTCTGCCTGGGTGTATCTTGCTGGTTGAAGAAGATTCCTACTGGGGAGAAAACAGGCCACAGTGTGTTCAGGACCAAGTGCCAGGCTTTTCCTCTGAGTCTCACATCCTGAGGGATTCTTTGGTGGAGTGTAGCATGGGTTTCTGTTCCTTACACCCCTTTTTGCTATTGGCACTCCATAGGGCTCCTCTTCTGACCATGGCTGCTCCTTTCTGACTAAGCTCCTCACTCCATATGCAATGAAGGGTCTATCACCCTTGGATGCCAATGAGTTCTTTGTAGAACGTTGGCTCTCTGTGAGTACACATGGCTAAAGAAGTCCAGAGATTTGTAATCTGGGGCCAGAAACAACACATAAAGCACTTCAACACTATAATATAACAATATAAAGTTCAACAATATAAAGTTTCAAAGAGAGCTAAATGAGACTGTTGACAGCCATGCAGACATTTACCATTGCCAAACTAGGATCGTAAAAGGCACCTTACACCAGTGGATGTGAACCTGACAGCGCTGTCTTAAGTGTCAAAACAGACTCTAAAATACTGTCCATAGGCTGCTGAGATGGCTCAGAGGGAAAGGTCTCATGACCTGAGATTCATCCCCCAGGACCCATGTGATAAAGAACCCGCTCCTCTGCTCTCCACACCTGTACTATAGCATGTGAAAGCATGTAATGCACATGCTAAATAGACACAAAGGGGCTGGAGAGATGGCTCATCGGGTAAGAGCACTGACCACTCTTCCAAAGGTCCTGAGTTCAAGTCCCAGCAACCACAGGGTGGCTCACAACCACCCGTGATGAGATCTGACAACCGTTTCTGGTACGTCTGAAGTCTGCTGCAGTGTATTTATGTATAATAATAAATAAATCTTTAGGCCTGAGTGAGCAGGGCCAACCGGAGCAAGTGGGGTTGATCAGAGTGAGCAGAGATCTTAAATTCAATTCTCAACAACCGCATAACCACATGAAGGCTCACAACCACCTGTACAGCTACAATGTACTCATATACATTAAATAAATAAATAAATAAATAAATAAATCTTTAAAAAATAGACACAAAGATGTAAAAACTAAAGATATATATGATATGAATATATAGATATATAGATAAATAGATATATAGATGTATAGCTATATAAATATATAGATGTACATATGACCAAAACTAAATCATTTCTTTCTGGAAATAGTCTTAAATATTTTTTATTAGAATCACAGCTCCCAAGAAACTCCTTCATCTGATTCTATGTGCTCAGAACAGAAAGCAACGTAAAATGATTGCCCAGCTCTGAAACCTGCCCACACCTGTCTGGTGAAAGTTCAAGGCCCTCCAGTGGGAGAACACCCACACACCACCGTGCAGCCTCCCCTACTTACTCACTGTGGAGCTGTGTTGCTATTTACTTCCTGGCTACAGGGATGCCATCGAGCTGTGAAAGAGAGGCGTGGTACAGCTTGCAGAGCAGGTTTTTAGTGCCTGGCTTTAATAGAGTCTGCTGACACCTATGCTGCCTCATTCCCAGCAACATGATTTGTGGCCCCCACACAGGGTTCTCTTCCTCAATGTTAACTGTATCCCTTACTCGGCCTTGCATCCCTTAACTAATAAACAATGTGCAGAGTTCCTTGGCTTACCCATGAATCAGGGGATAGTTAGCAGGGTACCTGAGTTAAAACCTAAATATACTGATTCACCATCATCAACTATCACCGACTAGCTGGGTGTCTTTGGCCAGGTTAAGTACCCACTCTGAGCCCCTGTCTCCTCATATGTAAGATAGGGATAACAGTCTAGTTTTGTAGAATTTAATAAATTGTTGCAAGGCAATGGTGCACAGCTTTAATCCCAGCACTTGGAAAACAGAGACAGGTGGATCTATGAACTCAAGACCAGCAGCCTGGTCTACAGAGTGAGTTCCAGGATGGTAAAGCTTACACAGAGAAACTATGTCTCAAAAAAGAAAGAGAGAGGGAGAGGGGGGAGGGAGAGGGGGAAGGAGGAAAGGAGAGAGGGATTGTAAAGGCACATGTATATGGAATGACCCCTCATAAGCATAGATTACCTTCCTACTCCTCCCTTTCACTGAACAGGAATCCAGTCCCAAAACTAGCCTTGAAGAAACTGAACCAAATACATACAGAATAAGACTCTGGGCTCAGACTTTGGGACACACTTCGCTTTCTCATTCAGTGGCAATGCTAAAGCAGGTAGTGCAGAGGAAGGGGGAGGGGTGGGTGTCTTTTTTCTCTCCTGTGTTTCTCCCCTTGCCTGGACAGGGCTTCACTGCAATAGCTCTGCTCTGTGGCTCCCAGCATGCCTTTCCCCATTTCTCTCTAGACTTCTCAATTTCAGAGCCACAGCTGGTAGAGAAGGCCCAGTTTCTCTGAGCCCTGTCTTCTCCATCAGTGTTTAACTAATGGGACCCATTGACCCAGGAGAGCCACTATCCAGTGAAAGGGAGGGGAGGGAGAGAAAGGAGGAGAGGAGGTTGCTTTCATGGTTTCGTAGGTAAGGAGAAACATTTTACAGGCCAGGAATAGGCTTACATTAAGCCACAAAGATTGAAAACCAGTGTGGTTTGCTACACCAAAGATTGAGTTTGATGAGAACTGCTTTATGGATCAATGCAGCAGCTTGTCTTCTCCCTGACGGTGAGATATGGTATAACGTAGTCCCTCTGATCAGATCATGGCTGTGTGATCAGATCATAGCCAGTTAAATTCAGACACAAAATAGGGTGATTTGCTCTCTCTGTAGCTAAGACTGGAACTCTAAATCATCCTTAAACAGCTATAGTTTTGAGTTATCTATACTTATTCTTACATTATTCGTGGCAAGTCCAATGCATCCATGCATTAAATACTGCTGGATTTTACCTTCAAGTGTAGTTAGTAATTCAACATTTTATTAATAATACTGTCAATTAAAAATCCTACTGAATTAGTTTCAATACAGAGTAAGAACACAGTTGCAATCCGCCCCTGATACTCTTGGCCATGGACAATTAAGTTGGACAAATTCTCTATTAAAATTATAGGGTTTGCATCACTCACTTAGCGAGCTTTGCTAAGCTGCAGGAGAAATTTCAGAGTGTGTCGAGTTTCATGGAAAGCAGAATCATTGCAAAGAACCAGGAGGCAAGTCAGAGCGGGGTTGAACACTGTTGCCCTGATACACACCAGGGATTTCCCTCAGAGAAGCCAGGACTCCCTAATGGGGCCTGTCCATGGAGGCTCCTGCTTCCTCAGCTTCAATGATGCAGCAAAGGAGTCACCCTCTCTCTAAGCCCGTGGCTTCCTAGAGGAGCAGCCTGACTGGAAACAGTGGTGATTAGGAAGTTGGACAGTAGTTCTGACCCAGCCAGCACTGGGACCCCGGGCAGGACTTTACCCCATCTGTGCCCTGTGTAAATGATAAATGGAGGAATGACCACTGTGCCGGGGCTTGTCAGAACTGGATTCATCTGGACTCAGACATTATCATAGAAGTCAGAGTTAGACAGAACCTTTTGGTGATTAGGTGGACTCTATCATTTACCCTAGAGGCTGGGAAAGTGTTGAGAAGAGATCTGTCCGGGGTGTCCCATTAATTGAAAAACAGCATCAGATTAGAACTCAGGGGACCTGGCTTTTGGTTCCATGCTCTGACCAAAACACGGTATTACTTCAAAAACTCTAAAGGAAGTAGTAGAATCCCTTGCCTCCTGTTGCAGAAGTTGGCGGACATCCTGTCCACGAATCCAAACTGCTAGGGATTCAGTAGCCAGATTCTATGCTCTTTGCACGAAAGATCCTGCTCCCTCTAAAAGCTATGAGCCAACCTGTACCCAAAATCATCCTCCAGGAACAGGAGAGATAGGGGTCCCTATTTGGGATTTGCTTTCATGGGTCACCTCCCCAATATGATGGCATCTTTCAAGTCACTGAACCATCCAATGAATTTAAGCAGGAAAGCATCCCCAGGGTGGGAGTTGGGGGAAACGCAGAGAAGCCCCAGCATTGGCATGTCTGACATCAGGTCTCCAGTACATACAAACTGAAGGCTCTGCCTGGAGGCTGGCTTGTCAGTGAGTGAGTGGGGCTCCCCTCATCTCCAATATTAAATGGAAACAAACAAACAAAAAAAACCTCTCCCTTCCCAGACTCCACCTAAGCCACACTCTTTCCCAAGTCCAGCCTGTGAACAAACATACTTGAAACTCTGAACTCCTTGTACACGGAAGAGATTAGCATTTTTTTCCCCACCTGCCCAGCCATCTCTCTTTTCTTCCTCCAAAACTGACTCAAATGGCATTTCCATTCACCCATCAGGCCGAGCTGGATCCAAATCATGATTCCACTGCCTGCATGCCCTGTGACCCTGGATGAAGGTTTTAACTTCTCTTCCAGCTTCAATTTCTTTCCTAAAGAATAAGGATCATAACCATGACCTGTATTTTGGATGGTTGGGGTAGAGCCATGGTCACAGAGCACAGGCATGCTGGAAATAAACAGCCGGGGAAAGGGAGCAGCTACCTCTTGCAGTCTTGCTCTCTGCTCTTTCTTTAGTCCTTAGCTTCTTCCTTCCCTTTCATACCAAAGAGGCCAGGGAAAGCTGGAACCAGACTGCCTTACCTTGCTGAGGTCTCCCAGGGCCATGACTTTGGCTACCGGCCTCCTGCTAAGCTGCTCCTTCACCCAGAGCTCAATCTGTTTGTTCCACTTCATGGTGAACACATAGAGAGCGTAGGCCAGCAGCAACAGCAGGCTCTCCCACCAGGCAATGAGACTGTCCAGGAAGAAGACAATGAGCATGGACAAGTCAAGGATGTAGAAGGAGACATCTCGGAACAGGGGCCACCAGGTGAGGTTGAGGATCTCCCGGGAGAAGAGGGCACAGGTGCCGATGACAAAAAGGATGTTGAACACAGCAGAGCCCACGATGGTACCGATACCCACATTGCTGTGGGAGATAAAGACACCAATGAGAGAAGTGAAGAGCTCTGGGGCAGAGCCTCCGGCAGCCATAAATGTGGCCCCTGCCACATCCTCAGAGATCTGCAGCTTATCTGTGATGACTCCCAAGGCTGGGACAAAGTACTCATCGCACACGATGGCCAAGGCCACAAACACATACATCATGCCGAAGATGTGTAGGACCACCCAGCCCTGTCGTCGATCCTCCACACTGAACAGGTCTGGGGGATACTCTGCCTTGGGGTGGAGGTTTGGCCAGCCAGGGGGCAAAGCCGAAGGACTGGAACCTGGTGCCTCTGGGAACAGGATGCTTGTCATGCTCGGAGATGGGGTCATGGGTACAGCCGGGGGTGGCTCCACAACCACACAGCGGTGGACCTGTGTGGTCGCGGTTGCCTTGCCTTTGGGAGTTACTAGGGTACTGTGTGCTGTGGAAGGTCTCTTTTCCCTGTTGGTGGCGGAGGCAATTCTAATGGCTGGTGCACTGGTTCTGGGCAAGGGATTGCTAGTTCTCCGGGCAGCAGTAGAACCTTCAATGGTCACTGGGATGCTACCCATCCTGGCGCCTCCTGTCATTTGCTCCTTAGAGGTGGCAGGGGTGTGCTGCGGGACTGCTCCCAGGGGAGTGGTAGAGCTGTTTCTTCCTCCTCTTCTAAGACTTTCCAGGGTGTTCTTTTCCACCAAACTCGGAGAAGTCACGAGGTTTGTTTCTACTTCACGTGTTAAGAAAGTCGGGGTGTTCAGAACCATTCTCTTAAGAGAAGCTGCCGTGGTTTCTCCTGATGTTCTCTCAGATCGGGGCTCCAACATCCTGTAGGTTGCCATGGTTTCACTGGCTCTCTCTGTTGAGGTGGGGTGGATGTTGCGTAGTCGTGGTGCACCTGCTGGGGATGGGGTACGCGTCCTTCCTTTTTCCCTGGCGTGAGTTGGGCTGGAGTTCTTCCTTTCTCCCCTGGGTTTTGGGGTATAGCTTTTTACTCTCTGTCTGCCTGAAGTCGAGATGAAGTGACTTGGTGCTCTGCTAGGTGTAGGTGGGATGTTTTCTTTTTGTCTTCTTGTGGCAGCTGTTGTAGGGCTATAATTGTTCTTTAGTGATGTTGGAGGGATCTTGGTTGTTCTGGGTGGATTGGGGGTGTCCTCCATCGCTATGCTAGGTGCTGCTTCATCCATGATCACTGTGTCTCGGGCTGCTAGCATCTCATCTTCCACTTCAGAGCTAGCTTCTGGAGGGTCACTGCCCACCACTGTCATCTCATTGTTGGGAAGGTCCCTGATGGCCAGTTTAATAGGCTGCTGGGAAGAGACTTTTGTCCACATTGAGGGGGGATTCTGGGGTCTCCTCAGGTGCTGATAAGTGGAACCAATGATCAACATTCCCAAGAGGAAAAGGAGGCGACTCCAATGAAGCCTCTTTGGTCGGAGTAACCGCCTCTCCTGTGTCCCCATCCTGATCAGTTTCCCCATGATGGCCAGTTATGTCTGGTTAGAGTTGGCCTCTCATCCTGTCCAGGGAGAGGCGCCCAATGCTGCTCTGGGATTCATGTTAGTAATCAGGAACCATTTCTCCATGAAGCCCGGCCTGGGGGTATCCACAAACCTAGAGGGAAAGAGGAGTTATTTGCTGTCTTCTGAGATCTAGAACTCGCTTATCTAGAAAGGTAGAGTGCTGGAGGTCCCAGGGACATAAAGCATCAGTCAGGTCTGAGACCTTGTTCTGAAGAAGCCATCCACTCCTCCCCTCCACTCCAGGGTGCAATGCCCGCTCTCAGGAGACAGTGTTCTGTGGATGTGCCAGCAGTCCACGTTTCTGAGTGAGTCCTGGGGGCTTTATGGATTCTCTGTGTCTTTTCTGGCTCTCCCTGTGCCCCTCAGGCACAAGCCTACATTGATGGGAGCTCAATAATCCATAACTTAGGCCCAGGCCACAAATCTCAGCTTCTCAAAGGCAACAAGGAGCTAGAGTGGCATGATTTCAAAGTATAGATAGCAAGAGAAAGCAGTGGATGGTATCTCTGAGTACATTAACCAAGTGAGGCTCTGCCTGCTCATGTGGGTTAGTTTTTGCTGTTGGGAGCCGGGGTTTGTTTTAAACTCTTTTAAAATTCTTATACTGTCTTATCCAGAAAGGACATGGGGCTTCTTATTGAATGGTGTGGGTTGGTAGAAGGAAAATGAAAACTGGAGCCAAAGGCCAGGACTCTGTGCTCTACTGCCTACCAGCTGTGTCATCGGAGCAGGCTAACCTTGCTGCCTCCACTATGGCATGGATGTTGTTGGTTATGCAAAACCAAACTCTGGAAGGATATCTCGGGAAGGGAAACTGAAGACCATCGGTCAGGGGGACTTGGTTTTCACTGTATATTTAGCTAGATTATTTTACCATGTGTATGCCATAATAATCAAATGTGAATTTCAAGACAGGGTTTCATGTAGCCCAGCCTGGCTTTGAACACAGTATGCAGGCAAGGGTGATCTTGAACTTTTCATCCTCCAGCCTAATCTCCCAAGAGCTGGGATGAGCATGTGCCACCATGTCAACTTTGTGCAGTGTCTGGGAATTGAACCCAGAACTCTGCATACTCTGAGTGAGCACTCTACCAGTTGAACTATATCTCAGCACATTTAAGTTCGATTTATTTGTAGGACTATTTATTTGTAGCCATACAAATAGTAATGACACTGGGTTACAAGACTTCTGAGAGATCAAGCACAGATAAAGTCTATGAAAAACATTAGACCGACTCGAGAGCCCCTGGGGCTTAGTTTTATAGATGCAGGAGGAAAGACCCTCAAAGAAACCTTGTTTTATAAAGAACCTTGCCCAGATGTGGCAAATATCCATTAAATCTCCATGTCCAAAGATATTACACAACAATTATTTTAAAATGCCTGGTTTTGAGAAGGATAGTAATATCTCAGAAGTGGGCCGAGCAACGCACAGTTCTCTCCAGGACAACTCCTGTGAGGCACAGAGACCCTGAGAAGAGAACAGGTGTGCTTCATTTAACTTCACACAGCTCCAAGGGACCCAGACACGAGCCTGCAGCGAGTCTCCCAGGCTTTTTGTAAACCACACTCACTGGAAAATGTCAGTATGCCAGCTGAGAATATCAGAGCAGAACCATGAAAGGAGTAGGAATAAGTGAGCTTCCTCCTTTGCCCTTGGTTACCCTGACCTTTCCCTCTCTTCCCCCAGCACCTCACCCTTGCCATGAATGCAGCCCACGTGCACCTCCTACAGGAACTCTAGAGGGTCTCTCTCCTTCCCCTGCACGTGTGGAGGAGAGCTGAGCTAGCGCCTGGCTGAACCCTCCTACCTAAGCACATCATTTACCTTCAGACCTTGACATCTGTGTCTTCCAAGCTTGGTAAACTTGTCAGAATCCGGGGTCTCAAAGAGTAGGTCTAAAGTGGAACTACGGGGAACACCCCATTCTCCTCCTGCCAGCTCCCCCAGGAATCCTAATTCAAGGGTGGAGTATGAAGGGCATGTCAGGGGACGCACATCCAATCCTGCCTAATCCCCGCCTCCTCTAAGAAGCTTAGGGGGCATTGTACAAGTTCTGGGCCCCAGAGCCTCAGAACAAACTGGAGGGGGGAGACTTTTCACCAGGGACCCAGAATAGACTCTCCATGGGACCATTCCCACCAGAGTCAGTGGGGGACTTTCTCAAATTTATTACTAAGCTATAGGAATTCAAGGCCATTTAGGGCTTGCATGCTTAGATGGGAGGAAAGGTATGGAAGGAAGCAGAAAGCTCTGAGTAACCAAGAGAAAGCACGTGGGGCTTAAGCAATCAAAAGACATCAGCACCAGGCAGCACTGGCTACCGTGGGAGCCTAACCATAAGTGTAAATGTGGAGACAGTAATACCCATCCTACCTAGGCATAGGGTGAGTATGAAAATCAGGTTGAAACTGAGGGGCTGGGAGGAAAATACTCAGCAGACTTGAAAGCATTTTGGAATGTATTTTATTAAGCCAAAAGAAAACCCTTAGGGAATCATGCTGGAACATCACACAAGCTACTAAAGATGTTGGCTCCTGAGCCTCTTGAACCTCTAGCCCACATTTTGTCTTAGCTCTGCCCACAGGTACCTGGCAACAGCCAGGTATGTCTGACTCACTATAAAAGGAACTGCTTGCCCCACTCTGCTCTCTCTGGCTCTTGCTTTCCTGCCCCTGCTCCTGCTCTGTCCTCTTGCCCTCCCCCCGCCACACACACACACTACCACCACCACGTGTTCATGGTTGGTCTCT
>JADRCD010195703.1:0-10067 GCA_019843815.1 Montemys delectorum | reverse complement strand
CATACCTCTTAAGTTTCTTTTCATCCTTCCTAAGGTTTCAGTGATGAGTGAGCTTCCTACCACACATACTCTCAAACCATAGGACTTTAGAACAGACTTTTTATGAGAGTCAATACCCTACAATTAATCCCGTATAGTATTAAATATAAGGGTTCCAACTCAAGGCACTTTCATCATATACCTAAGTATATGGTACATATACTTAAGCATATGCCAATGCTTTCAAAGATAAAATAGCATTAACATTTATTTCTACTTATCTATGTTCAGAAAATATTTAGTCAATTGAAAACAACAAACTTTTTGGTGCTAATGAGTCCTGGTTTGTGACTAGGAGTTGGCAAAATGGACAAATGTGTCGCCCTCTGCAGGACAGATCACACCTCACCAATTTGGAATGACTATTAGAAAGCTTCATTTCTTCATTGTATAACATGAGCAGTTTTTACCAGTTTGGAGACAGCAAAGTTCAAATGTTGGCCTGACGTGTTACAGGCATCAATCATAACTCCAAAGTAAAGAGTGTAATTTAATATACTGGATATTTGTTTGTTTGTTTTTCATACTTTAAAATAAAAGGGTTCCTTTTCTCATTAGAAGCAACTCTGAAACTCATGTTAGTTGATCTCTTTTTTATTATTTTATTTCTGTTCTTGTATATCTATGTATGCATGTATATATCATGTTCTCACCTGTGTAACATATGGTTGTATGAAGGTGGAGACCTGAGATTTGATGTTGGAAACTTTAATTGCTCTTCTGTCTTTTCTTTTTTTTCCTTCCTTCCTTCCTTCCTTCCTTCCTTCCTTCCTTCCTTCCTTCCTCCCTTCTTTTCTTTCTTGCTTTCTTTCTATTTTTGGCAGGGCCTTATATCAAACCTAGATCTCAGAGATGTGGCTAGTTTCAGATTGTGCAGGGCATTACCTGCCTCTTTCTTTTGAGACTGTAATGAAAGGAGACACACAACACTCACTCAGCATTTTCAAATGTTCTGGGACTCCAAGCTCCTCTTGTATGCTTAGCGAGTTCTTTATTCCCCAGCTTCAGTTCATTACTTTGTCAGGTCAATCTGAAGTGTTTTGGTTCTCATCGGGGCACTAATTATTATTTGATGAACAAATCCCTGTAAGTTTTGTCAGAAACTTTGCAAACTGTGACTCACTGGCTCTGTGCACAGAAACAACTGGGTGCTAGAGCAGAGCAGCCGTACACATTCCTCGTGGTTATTTTTATTGTTTACTTCTCTCATTTCTTGAGGTGCTAATGTGCTCGCAAATTTAGTTATTTCTCAACTTCTCCGTATAATGTATCACAATAAGGGCATTTTTATCTCCATAGAACTCATTGGTGAAGCTTCTGGGAATGGCTTAAAGGCAGTAGATGGAACTACACACTCCTTTTCTGTCTGACCTTCCTTTATGCATTTTCCCCTGCCTGGCTTAGGGATAACAATGTCTAGCATGCCTCCATCTTCAGATCTGGATGAAGAAAGTTGTGAATGGAATTGAGTGGCATCTGGAATAGGCATTCATTCCAGACTTCTTGGATTGTTGCATCATCCCTGGATGGCCTAAATTTTGGCTTCCCGTTATGTAAAACCCTCTGTGCTGACAGCAGTGTTACTTGGTTTTCTCTGTGTGTGTGTGTGTGTGTGTGTGTGTGTGTGTGTGTGTGTGTGTGCGTGTGTGTCTGTCTATCTGTGTGTATGTCTCTCTGTGTGTCTGTGTATGTATATCTGTGTATATGTGTGTGTCCTGTATGTATGTGTGCAATATAACACATTTTCAGCTGTTATAATTTAAGGAAAATGTGAAAATCCTGATACACCACCTCTTCATAACAGTCTTTATAAAATGATGTAGTCAATATTTTTCAATTTTATATGGAGCCTGTCAATGTGGTTAAACTCTCTCATTTGTAGAAATAAGGAATGTGACTTCAGTGTAATTGGAATGAACTTCATAGGTCTATGTTTATCTAGTAGAGCCTGATTTGGATTGTATCTCCTGGCAAATATTTTATACTTGCCACTTAGGCATATCCTTCTCATTTGTAGGGATCATTACACATTCAAAAATCTTCATTTAAGGGCAAACCTCTTATTTTATAAACTATTTTAGCAGTAAAAGTTCTAAGGTTATCCTTATCTGGATATAACTGAACATTATAAGTTGTGTTGCTTGTACAGATTTAGTGGGGTTTGGGGCATGATATCAATGATCTAGTTAGTCAATCAAAAATTGGTAGATTGAGATTCTATAGAGATGAGTCTAGTTTTCTATAGCATGGACAGGTTTACATTATATAGTTCTGCCTAATGTGCATTGTTGAAATCCTAAATGGTGGACCTCTAATTAACAGGGAAATGCAGTAGCACAGTAAATCTTTATGCTGCACATTCACACATGTTTTGTGTTTCTTGTGTTCATCTTGTAAATACTTCTACTCATACGGTTTGTAAGTGACTACAGACCTAGAATGCTGTAAACTACATCTGTACAACAGGCTTCTCCTGCTGGTTTCTGTGGAGTTATTTTCATCCATGGGTAGCACTGTTAAAACCTTCTGCTTTTGGTGATATATAAGGATCAAATGACAGATGGAGACCACCAGAGGAAAGATGGTCTATTACTTTGGGCTACTCACATATCCCCGCTTGGATGCAGTTGCATAGTTGGTAGTCTGTGATGTTGGTGAAGCTGTGTTGGTTTCTGTTTGTCATGAGACAAGAAAGAGTGGGTGACAAATGCTTCCTCATTGAAGATTTCTCGATTGATAGTTCCTTCCATTCCCCAGTGTTAAACACAGTGACATTTAACATGACTTAGCCAGAAGCTTGAAATTTGGAAAAGCATGCTCTCATCCACTTCAGGCTCCTGATGGCTGGTGGCCTTCCACTGTCTTTTGGTATAACTGGGTTGTTATGCTCTGCTGCTCCAGAAATAGCAGGAGAGTAATGTGGGCTGCAGTTTGTCAGGTGAATAGCAAGCAGCTCAGCGTGTACTGTACAAATTCAATCAGACAATTTCACTAACAGGGAGCAAGTCATTTTTATTTTGTTTATTTTTTTTTTAAATTAGCCTACAAACAATTAGGTATCTTGACATTTTCAAATACTAATTTCCAAACAATCACTCCTGTCTCCGTCCTTCCTCTTGCCTCCCACTAACATCCCAGGCTTATGTTTTTATCTCTTCCCTTGTCTATCTGGTGTCCTTTTGTACCCCTCCCCCTTTGCAATACTTGTTACCTTCTTTTGATTCTTTTCTAGTGCTTGAGCCTTTACTGGTGTTTATAGTATTTCCATGTATGTATATGTATACGTTTATGTACATAGATTATAAGCTTTCATCCATACATGAAAGAGACCATGTAGTTTGAATTGGAACTCTGTATGCTGATAAAATAGTGTTGTAAATTTTCATCCCTAGCAGCCTTTCAGGTTTTCAAGTTACTTCACAGGAACAGTCTTCCAGGTGGACATGCTGGCTTTCAGGCATGCAGGAGAGCAGATTACTTTTCGTTGTACTGTGTTTGGAGGAGTGGAGTAGGTAGGCCTCACAGCTTCAATGACATGGCAAATGGAGCTGATCTATAAATGTCAGAGTCTTTATGGTAACACAGACAGAACTGGGTAAACACCAGTTGTAGTGTAATTGGCCTTGTCATTAAAGACTGGCCTGACTTTTGTCATTAACTTCCTCTGACTTAGTGGTAACTTCTTACCTGCAAAGATGAGAGAACGATTTGCCTGTAAGGAGGTGATATTTATGAGCAAAGTATTTATGAATGGCAGAACACTCTGTGTTCTTAAAAGCCATTTAAATAATAAATAATAGCATTTGGTGCGTTTCATAGGAGCTTGGTAATATACGTTAGGATGGAGCTCATAATGGAAATCTGATAAATAGATAGATCTCAACAGTTGGAACTGCTCCCCAGTGGAAATTGCTAAAATGAAAAATTACTGTCTGGCATGCTTATCATTGTGCAACAGAGCCTGCTATCTGTGGAGGTTTATTTTGCACTTCCTATCATTTGTAGGAAAGGATGCTGATGTCCCGTGAAATGCCATCTGTATCCACATATTGGATGTGAGACATGATGTTACCATTTTTTTTTTAAGAAGCAGCTTTGCACATACCAGATTAAAGAGATGGGATGCGGCAGTTGATGATGGCATGGAGAACTTCGAAAATAAGGCACTCAATGAATGAAATCGACTCAAAGTGAAGTCTCCAGACTGAACTACCCAAGTAATCCTTGCTTACTGCATACCCCAAACTTGAAACAATCACATTGTGTTGTATTTTCCAATGATATGGTAAAGTTGTCATGAAAGGAGTGGTGGGCTAAGAAAGAGGAGGCTCAGATTATAGTCCCGACCTGGTACATAATGACTATGATAATCTCACATGTAAAACTGTGAGTCTCTTTTTAATCATCCAATACAATGGAGACAGTATGGTTGGAAAGGCAGGACAGTCTTGCATTGTACAGTCTGGTTTTCAGTTTTACTACCTGAAAATCTGACCTACTGATTATTAAATGCAGACCTGTCTTGAAGCATCACAAACACATGCTTCTAGGAACATAGCATAAGAGGATAATGGATAAGAGGGTGTGTAGCTGGATTGTGAGATCTGGCGTTACCAAGAGGGGCCGCTGCTTTGGGCTAGCTAATCATCTCCCTAGCAGCAAAGCAGTTGGAAAACCCAAGTGTAATTATAAGCTTGTATAGCTTTTATAGGAAGCTTAACTTGAATGATGTCAATCTTAAACATAGGAATCTGTCCAGATAAGATTCTTGTTACTAGAAAGAAAGAGAGCTCATCCATGGCCTCCTTTTGAACTGTGTTCCTGATACTTTTGTATGCTTCTGTTACTGACTCTTTTTCCAATCTGTTGTTATTGGTTGTCATCTTTGAATGGTCAGCTTGGCATTTCTGGCAGCCATTTTTAGCTCTTTGAAGGGGTTTCCCTTATCTTTCTCTCTGACCTATATACAGTGACATTATAATTTAATTTTCAGAGGGAATTTTTTTATCTCTTTTAGTTCTAAGTCACTGGAAAATATTTTCAATATAGCCTTCTCTTCCCCTCACTGCATGTAGTAGGTTAATTTCAATATCCACAGGGCTCAGATTCAGGGAGAGTTCTACTGAATTTATTTATATTGGGATTTAATATTTTAGAGGCAATTATACTTCTCGTTTTAGTCTCATTTGGAGGGAAAAAACACTTAATTCTTTTGAAAGCCACAGAAGTGAAATGCCATCTTATTTAAAAAATTAATTAATTAATTAATTAATTTACAATCCATATTTAGTTCCCCCCATGTCCACCCTCGATTGTTCCACCACATCCCACACCTCCCCCTACCCCCGTCTCCACGTCACCCTGACCCCAACTGACCTCTAAACTCCCTGGGCCCTCCAGTCTCTTGAGGATTAGGTGCATCATCTCTGACCCGGCAATCTTCTACTGTATATGTGTTGGGGACTTCATATCAATTGGTATATGCTGCCTGTTTCATGGTCCAGTGTTTGAGACACTGCTGGTCTCAATTAATACATATAGGCAACCTCAGGAAATAGGAGGTTGGGGGAACCTTCCAGAATGTCCCAAGACCTGGTAGGTGCATTCTTGGAGATGAGAGACTCTTAGGACACAAAGGGAGGGACCTTAGATGAAATGCCTGACAGTAGGGAGAGGCGATGACCCTTCTCCTCAGCTTCTTTCAGCCTTCCCTAATTCAACCACAGGGGTCAGCTGCTTCTGTCCATTGGTTGGGTGCAAATATCTGCATCTGACTCTTTCAGCTGCTTGTCTTCTGGAGTGCAGTCATGCTAGGTCCCTCTTTCTGCGTGCTCCATAGCCTCAGTAGTAGTGTCAGACCTTGGGACCTCTCCTTGAGCTGCATCCCATTTTTGGTCCCGTTGCTGGACCTTCTTTTCCTCAGGCATAATTGTTTCAGACAAGAACAATTATAGGTCAGAGTTTTGACTGTGAGATGGCCACCCCATTCCTCATTTGATGTCTTCCTGCTAGAGGAGGGCTCTAGAAGTTCCCTCTCCCTACTGTCAGGCATTTCATTTAAGGTCCCTCCCTTTGTATCCTGAGAGTCTCTCACCTCCAAGAATCCAGCTCCCAGGTCTTGGGACATTCTGGAGGTTTCCCCTAACCTCCTATTTCCTGAGGTTGCCTGTTTCAGTTCTTTCTGCTGGCCCTCAGTGCTTCAGTCTTTCCCTCACCCAATCAGATTCCCCTCTAGTTCCCATTCCTCCCCACCCCATCCACTTTCTTTCCCAGGTCCCTCCCTCTCTCCCAAGTTGTGTTAGCACTGACTGGTGTGTGTGTGTGTGTGTGTGTGTGTGTGTGTGTGTGTGTGTGTGTGTGTGTATGTGTGTGTGTGTGTGTGTGTTGCATGTATGTGTCAGCTATTGCATGCAGACCACAGAATAAATTTTAGAAGTGGGTCCTGCAGATTGCACTCCAGCTGTTCGTCTTTGCCATGAGCACATTTAGCATCTTACCACCTCTCCTGCATAGCATCTTTCTAATATAGTGAAGTTACAAGATGCACGTGCATCTTGTAACACTACATCTACAGCACTAGAGAATTGACTCTGGACAACACAGAAAACTGAGCAAACTTTCCCTTCCATGAGGCATTCTTAGAATGGAAAGCTGTTGTACGGGGGTAAGGGAAACCTGTCTTGTGTCTTTAAACTTCACTGGGACTATGCTCAGACCTATGACTCAGTCCAGCAGTTAGGTAATGTTTTATTAGAGTAGTTAGGAACAGCAAGAGTTTGGAAAGCAGTTAATGACATTTCACAATCATTTCTACCCACCGCTATGCTGACTGAGCACTACCTGACATTCAGGCATCTGCTGACCAGATTTGCTGGCTTCCCTGTGGTTCATGGAAGCCTGTTTCTTTGACCACATTTCCCTCTAGCTACATGGATAGCATCCATCCTCCATCTACTGCCCTTAACTTGTTTATGAGGCATAACTTTCCATTTCCCTCTAGCTTTAAACATAAGGTTTTGAGGGCTGGCTCCTGCTGATTAAATGCATAAAGGATCACAGTGGCCTGGCTGTGGTTGTGCTCGGAGCTAAAACATGCCAACAACCAAAGCAAAGAGAGGGATTATGAGTAAAGCCAAGGTATCTCACATAGAACCTCTAGGTGGGAGTCTCTTGCTGTAGGAGATGCCCTTCTGATTATTTTTCTGGGACATTTTTAAGAGAAAGAAGATTTGGGGTGGGAGGGATTGTTTTCTGTCTGTAGAAAGAGACTAACAAATGAACAAACCAAGATATAAACACAACTTAATCTGACTGTGGAATCAAATTCATTTCTTGAGACAGGGAAATGGCATCTGGAATGCCTGTCTCAGTCAAAAGTGCCATCCCCTGTTAAAATGTATGTTGCTTGGCTTTGTTTCAACCACTGTACAAACACACCTTTGAAATGTAGGTAACTTGGTTCTTTGCCTTGTATGCTTTCAAGGACTTTCTGATGACTCTAAACTTATGACTACCATCTCTCACTGCTAACCTTTCTAAGGTCTTTCCAACTGTCCTTCCTCGGACACAATCATTCCCTGCTACTTATCAGAGATTTCATAGGCTCAGCACTCAACAGTCTGCTTGGGATTCTATCTCTGTCCCTTAGACCTGGCTTCTTCACCATCACACATCATTCCTGTGTTCTCATTTTTCCCATGCTTGCCGTCATTTGGATTAACCTACGTATTCGTAGTTTTATTTAATATTCCATTTGATAACAGGACTCATACATTTAGGAATTTTTTAAAAAAGATTTAATTTATTTTATTTCTATGAGTACACCATAGCTGTCTTAAGACACACCAGAAGAGGGCACCAGATTCCATTAGAGATGATTGTGAGACACCATGTGGTTGCTAGGAATTGAATTCAGGACCTCTGGAAGGGCAGTCAGTGCTGTTAACCATGAATCATACATTTAGAGATCACCTGTTTTATATCATATGTCTACCATTTAGCTTCATATTTTTGGTATATAGTAAGCACCAAAATAAGTTACTCATGAATCAACAGCGATGAATGACCTACAATTCCTTTTATGGTGGACCCTTTTCTCTGTACAGTGTCTTTTGAATTTTTTTAATTTTTAAAAATATTTTTATTAGATATTTTCTTTATTTACATTTCAAATGATATCCCCTTTCCCAGTTTTCCATCCTAAAAAAAACTCTATTCACTCCCCCCTCCCCCTGCTCACTAACCACCATCTCCTGCTTCTTGGCCCTGGCATTCCCCTACACTGGGGCATAGAGCCTTCACAAGACCAAGGGCCTCTCCTCCCATTGATGACTTTCTAGGCCATTCCCTGCTACATTTGTAGCTGGAGCCTGAGTCCCACTATGTGTACTCTGTGGTTGATGGTTTAGTCCCTGGGAGCTCTGAGGGTACTAGTTAGTTCATATTGTTGTTCGTCCTTAGGGGCTGCAAACCCTTCAGCTTCTTCGGTCCTTTTTCTAGCTCCTTCATTGGGGACCCTGTGCACAGTTGACTGGATGGCTGTGAGCTTCTACTCCATATTAGTCGGGCACTGGCAGAGCCTCTCAGGAGATAGCTATATCAAGCTCCTAATGATTGGCATCTGGGATGTTTGCACATTAAGCAAATCAAAGTGTTTAAGTCAATGCTGTGTCAGGTTGCAGCTTTTTCTGAACATGTTGTAAAGGAATATTAATGTATTTTCTTTGGATGCTTAAAATTCATATATGTTATATATTTTCTAGAAATAGTTATTATGCATTAGTCAACCTTGTTGTTTTAATTAACAGAACACATTAGCTATTCCATCTCATTTTCCATAGAGGTCCCTTTTTAAATGAATGCATTTTATAAATCACTCAAATTTTGATTTGTCCTTAATTATATTAATAATGTAAACTTATTGTTAACATGGGAATGAGATCATTGCACAGGGTACTGAATGGGAAATTGTTTTTTAGTTGACTTCCATTAGTACCAGTTTCTTACTAAATTTTACTACTCTTCTTGAGAAAAAGCTGAATAGCATTTTCTATGAGTCTTTGATACAATCTACACATATGTGATATTGATTCAAATAATAACCATAGCATAGCATCTTTTCTTTTCTTTCTTTCATTTTCCTTTGAGACAGGATTTCTCTGGGTGATGCTTCATTTCCTGGAGCTCACTCTGTAGATCAGGGTGGCCTTGAACTCCCAGAGATCTGCTTGCCTCTACTTCTCAAGTGCTTGGATTAAAGCTGTGTGCCACCTGCACCCAGCTCTTAGCATGTTTCTTATTATCAATATTAACATATGTTATTAAATAGAAAGGTATAAAGTGTATTGTATGAACTGGGCTTTGAGCTTTGGTGACTTATTAGATTGCACATCTTGTATTCAGTTATTAATCTCTTTCCTGATCAACATATTAGCAGTATTTCCTTCTCAGATTTACATCTGCTACCTTTTTCTATCAAGAATTTGGAATGGCTAAGTTTTACTTTTCTAAGATTTTTTGCATAAGACAGCTGCTTTCTCTAGAGTGTCTCCATGCCCAATTTCTGTTAGAAATTAAAGTAAAAAAATTTTATATTATACTCAGGAGACATGCAAACATACATTTGCAATTATAGCCTGTTTAAATTTTGTTTAAAATCTTCACAACTTTAATATTCACAGAATATTAAGTCTGAAAGCAAACCAGGCCCCACATGGATGCTTTCCTTTTTACATGCAATTACTGATCAAAATGTAATGGTGGTTTCCAGCTGCATATTTTGAAAACTGTGCTGGTGTATGATGTGTTTATAAAATGATAAAGAGAGCCGGGCAGTGGTGGCACATGCCTTTAATCCCAGCACTAGGGAGGCAGAGGCAGGCAGATTTCTGAGTTTGAGGCCAGCTTGGTCTACAGAGTGAGTTCCAGGACAGCCAAGGCTACACAGAGAAACCCTGTATCGAAAAAACAAAACAAACAAAACAAAACAAAAAAAAGATAAAGAGAGAGGGGGAATATGTTATATGGAT
>JADRCD010195701.1:34003-71224 GCA_019843815.1 Montemys delectorum | reverse complement strand
ACACACACACACACACACACACACACACACACACACACAGAGAGAGAGAGAGAGAGAGAGAGAGAGAGAGAGAGAGAGAGAGAGAGAGAGAAAGAGAGAGACAGAGACAGAGACAGAGACAGAGACAGAGATTGTGTGTTGGGAATTGAATGATCACAGGTGAGGTAGAAAAACCTGATTGCGATTAAATTTTTTCTACAACAGATACTCAATTTAATTGTGACAAGTTTTATTTAATAGAGAAATATTAGTGGTTAGAATTACTGCTATATTTAACATAATTTAATGAAAATTCCAATGTTAACAAAGTTTCCTCCAAATATACATAAATTTAAGCTGTGTTTGAAACACTCATCAGTTATTTTATACAGTTGCCATCAATATTTCATCTTCTAGCAAATTTTACAGATGTTGCACACTATACAGTTTTGAACGTGTCTGTCTTTGTGGTATAATGAATGTGTTTGTGTGTCTGCATGTGTCTATTTGCATATGTCTATGAACATGTTTAAGTGTCCATGTATGCATGTGTAGACGCCTTGTGAACGTTGTCTTTCCTGCAATGCCATCTACTTTTACAATTAGGCAAAGCCTCTCAATTATATCCAGGACTCACATATTACTGTTTTCTTTTTGTTTATTACCTAAGAAGTGTGTAATAAATAGCTCTTTTGGCAAATAGACTGTATTTCACATCTCATATGGCACTTCTCATTCTTCTATTTTCAGTATCAATCAAATAAACAACACACTAAACTTAGATTTTTTGCCTGTGTTTTCTTTATTTTATTGTTACCAAAATCATGAATAGTTTTTTTTTTCTACTTCAATTATGACATGATTTGAGGAGAACAACAGTCAGAGCATGTGATCTTTCATAACCTGCAGAATGTCAGTAAGTATCTTTTTATTTTCATAGTCAACAGTGAAGACTTATCTATTATAGGAATTAACCTTTCTTCCTTCCACCTTTCAATATCTCTTGTTCTGTATATTTAGTATTTTCTTAGCACTTTGTATAGAAAATCTAATAATAAAATAATGCAAGAAATCCTTGTCAACTCTAATATTAGATCCAAAGAAATTCAGTCACACCACAGCAGAAGGTAGATATATTTTCTAGCAGGTTTTCCTGAACAATAATGGAAGGAAGACCTCAGACTCTTTACTCCTGAACATTTGATGTCTCTGGTATCTTTCTTTCAGCTCTGTTTAGATACAAGTAACAGCACAAAAGAATATTACATGCATAACACAAAAATAAAATTAAAATGGTAGATTACTAGCTGTATTTTAACAGACTATATGTAAATGTAAGTCAAATTTTATGTAATATATGTATGTATAATGTATCTATATGATACACACACACACACACACACACACACACATATATATATATGTGTGTGTGTATGATTAGATAAAACACTAGCTGTCCCATTTTTTGATCGATATTTTTTCCAACTTTTAAGATGTTTGTTATCGACATTAGCAATAGAAGCTAACATCCATGTATTGGCAGAGAGATGAATGAGAAAGTTACTGTTGCTAAACCTAAGCTGATATAAAATTTTACAGTGAAATAAAATTTGGTGTTTCATATTGTAAGAGTATTGAATTTGTTATGACAACATAAACTTCTGAACAATGAATTTATTCATGTTTTGCTCCATATGGAATTTTTTGCAATGAATACTAATTTATGAGTTTGCAAAAGTCTCATCTCACATACAATTTCTGCTTACAAGTGCCACTAGGTACAGTACAATATGCATAGGTACATTTATATTCATATATCTAATAACATCGATATCTGTTATCTACAAGGTACACAAAATTAGAATACTCATAATAATCATATGACAGTTGTATGTTTTTTATTTTTTATTGTTATACTGTAATTTTTAGTATTTTATTTTTGAAATAAAAAGTTCATTAATTTTCCAATTCCTAACTCTAAAAACTTCCATATTCTGCCTTATATTCTCTCAAATTCATAATCTCTATTTCTTTAAAAGTTGTTACATATACATATTCTCAAATATATGCATGTAACATATATCCATATATATAATGCATAATATAAAGTTTATGTTTGTAATTTCAGGCTTACAAGTTGGTATTGTGTAACCAACTGAGGACCCAGGAAAAATTATTTCTTTCTGCTCTCAGCATTCCTTAGTTTTCCATAGCTCTTTGTCTAAGTTTTGAATGTCCATGTTAACATGACTACTAGTGTGAACCTTGTTTACTTGTTGTTTAGGCAGCCATGTTGATGAGACAATATGGACATAGTTTCTCTGATATTTCTAAGAGATAAAATATGAGAGCAAATTTCCAGTTCCTCTGGCTCCAGTTCTCTTTCCTTGCCCTCTTATCCAGTGCTCCTGAGTCTTAGGTTAAGGAGTTGTACTGTTGATGTGTTGTGTTGTGTATGGATTTGCATCACATAGGCAGTTGTTCTTTGCATTGATTTGTTGTAGTTTTCTATTACTTTTTCTGTCTTTTGCAAAAGACATTTTCTTGATGAAGGATGGGATATATTCACTTATATCTGAATATCTTAAACTTGGGTTGGCAGATGGGTGAGAACTTGCTCAGTGTATATTACTAGGAATTACTTTACAAAATTTCATCCTTTACTTCTCATTTTCTTATTTCATCTTTCTTTAGTGCTGAATAACACTCATACTATATATGTTGCATATTTTCCTCATACATTCATTTTTGAAAAGTTTTAATTTTTTTCCATCTCTAACTACTATGACTAGAGTAGCAGTGGACATAATACTCTATAGCAACCGGAGTAAGATGCTGAGTTCTACAGACACATGCCCAGGTTGGTAGTATTGCTTCAGACAATGGTGTAAACATTAGGAGATGGGGTCGTGATGGAGGACAGGGTACCTGTGGCTTTATGTGAAGTTCTAATCCCTGGTCCTAGTGGTTGCTCATGCTCTCATTCTTAAATGTAGATTGCATGTGATTATGCATGTGCCTCTTTCTAGAACCATGGCTTTCCTATGTGCTAAAATGTATTTCCGGTCATGATGGACCACATCTTTCTGGAACATTAAATAAAAATGAATCCTCTCAGCAAGAAGTTGATTTTTTTTCTGGACATTTTATCACAAGAGCAATTCTGTAGGTAACAAAACAGCAAGGAAGTAGGTAAAAACTGAGCAAATATCATTTTATAAACAGTGATAAAAGTTAATTAATCTTTCCTTACAAAGTGTAGTAAAAGATAGTCATGATATCTTTATGATTAGCATTAAAAATTCAGGAACATACTAAATATTGTTTCTTCCTTTCTAGATGTTTTCAAGCAATTCAGCTTTTTAAAACTTTTATAGGCTGCTGTTGTAAATAAACTGGAAATTCACCTTGGACCTTGTGATAGGTGACTGACACTGGAGTACATTCCAAAATAGCAAAATGGAGGCCAAAGGAAATATCAAAATTGGCTAGATAAAGTGAAAGTGATAAGGCAAAGTTCTCAAGAGAAGATAAACTGACCATGAAAAGAGATTATCCTGAGTCTTTGATCACGTGGCTTTTATTGAAGTTTGAAGAATCAAGGTTTGATGAGCTAATGAGCATGAAAATCAGGCAAGTAAGCTACATTTTTAAGGCTTTGCCCTTGTTGATTTGGGTAGAAAACAGTGCAAAAGGAGAAGTCCTAAGGCTGGGTTGCGTGCAGTATACAGGTAAGTGAATGCATGCATAGGAGTTTCACTATAACCATAGTGGAGCTTTGAGTAATTTTTTTTATTAGATATTTTCTTTATTTACATATAAATTTTCCCTTTCCCAGGTTCCCCTCCAAAAAACAAACAAAAAAAAACAAGAACAAACTCCTTTTGCCTCCCCCCTCCCCATGCCTGCCACCCCACCCTCTCCCACTTATTGTCCCTGGCATTCCCCTACACTGGGGCACAGAATCTTCACAAGGCTGAGGTCCTTTCTTCCTATTGATGATCGAATTTGCAATCCTCTACTATACACATGCTGCCAGAATATTCAGTCCCACCCTGTAGGTGGACATTTCATTCCTTCTTAAAAAGGGGAACCAAACACCCACAGAAGGAGTGGCAGAGATTAACTATGGAGCAGAGACTGAAGGAAGGACAAGCATATAGCTATCTCCTGAGAGGCTCTGACAATACCTGACTAATACAGATGTAGAGGCTCACAACCATTCATTGAACTGAGTACACTGTCCCCAATGAAGGAGTTAGAGAAAGGTTCTATAGAGCTGAAGGGTTTGCAGCCCCTTAGGATGAACAACAATTACTAACTAGTACCCTCAGTGCTCCCAGGGACCCAACCACCAATCAAGGCTTTGAGTAATTTTAAGAAGTGTACCCATCAATTATTTGTACCTGGTTAAGTAGCATGGTGGTATGCAAAGTCCAAGGATCCTGGTTAAGTAGCACGGTGGTATGCAAGGTCCAAGGATCCTGGTTAAGTAGCGCAGTGGTATGCGAAGTCCAAGGATCCTGGTTAAGTAGCACGGTGGTATGCAAGGTCCAAGGATCATGCTGAGCTTTAAATGTTCCCTTGGGAAGGAAACATCATGACAGTTTTATTACTGTGGCTTTGCTCCTTTCAGTCTTTTAGGCCTAGAGAATATATTTAAGAACACTTTATTGTTTTGGGTTAGCTTTTTACTTTTATCGTCCATTAAGAGCTGCCTGGGGACTTCTCGTTATTTAATGAAAGGTCAATACTGGCTTCAAATTTGAAAATAATTACAAGCTGTTTAGGGATATTTCTCATGGTTTAATGCAAAAGCCTGCACTTGAAATTCTGCCAATTCTTGAAAATCACCTGAAACTATAGCTCTCCCCTAATCTCGCAACTCTTGCCTATTCTATGAGTTCTAACATCCAGTTTAACTGGAAATTTTCATTTGTACATGTGCTTCTAAAATTATGAGTGGGGAAATCTTTATCTGCAGTACATTCCATTTCCGATATTAAAAGTGTTAATTTTTTTATAATTTTTCTTTTCTCTAATTAATGCTTTATTTCTTTTAGCATTCTGTATATTTAAATTTATTTTAATTTTGTGTGATGTGTGTCAAATTTTGTGGGATATTATATTTTCAAATTCTTAGCATTGAACTGTTTGAAAATAACATTGACACATTAACTTATTAAGTGATACTATTGAAATATGTTTTACAGTCTTAGTTTGATTTGCTTGGTAGTTAAGAACATGTGTTGTTCTTGCAGAGAAATTATGTGGTGTTCCAAGGAGGCACACCAAACAGCCCACAGTTACCTGCAACTTCAGCTCAAAGAGATCTGTCATTTTGAGCTCCACAGGAACTGCACATACCTGCAACAAACTTTGAGCCTCATAGGCACTGTACATACCAAAAAAAACCAAAACCAAAACCAAAAACAAAAACAAAAAAAACCAAAAACAAAACAAATAAACAAGAAAGGCTGATAGTAATTACAATTAAAACACTTAAAATCTGATCTGGATTCTTTCCTATTAAATTTATCAATATGTTTAAATGTTTGGCATTTTATACTTTAGATTTATGTGTGTTCATGTTTTGCCTGGATAGATATTTGTTTGAACAATATTCACATCTGTTTTCCCTGGGGGCCTAGAAGAAGGCATTGAAAAGTTGTGGGTTCTTGGGAACTGAACTGTTTTTAACCCTGAGCCATCACTTCAAAACCTTGATAATATAATTCTATCAGAATATGAGTGGATAAAAAACATTTAATCCTATTCCTTAGGATTACCCACTATTTTGTTTTCCAGCTACCAGAAAACATGTGTCTTTCATTTCATTTTTTGCATTGAATTTGTCTTTTCAATCTTTGATTATTGCATGCTTATTTTGATTATACCATTTCTTTAATAAAAAACAACTATGCTACTCTGGTATATTTTCAATATTGTCTTAATACAAATCTCCCATATCTCTAAAAATATTATATCAACATAAGAAGACAGCTGCTAATATTTTCCAACTACCATCCTTCCTGTGAAGGCCAATTCCAGGTTTCAGTTAGGCGTAATCTTAATGGCTGAGACCTTTGCATCTCCTATAGGTAGCATAATCCTGTTGATAAATGTGCATAGGCAAGAAGAGTTAAAACCTAGTCCATAGTTTTATCCTTTCTCCTGACTTGACATGGAAGGGAAAAAAGTGTAGATCAGGACAAATAGACACTTTTATTTATTTTTTTGATATTTTCTTTATTTACATGTCATATGATTTCTCCTTTCCCAGTTTCCCTTCCAAAAAACAAACAAACAAAGAAACAAAAACAAAAAGAACAAACCCCTGTTGTCTCCCCAAACCCCATGCTTGCCACTCCACCCTCTCCCATGTATTGGCCCTGGCATTCTCCTACACTGGGGCACAGAGCCTTCACAGGCTCAAGGGCCTTTCCTACTATTGATGATCGAATTTGCAATCCTCTACTATACACATGCTGCCAGAACAATCAGTCCCACCATGTATAGTCCTTGGTTGGTGGTTGGGTCCCTGGGAGCTCTGAGGGTACTAGTTAGTTTATATTGTTGTTCATCCTAAGGGGCTGCAAACCCTTCAGCTCCTTTTATCCTTTCTCTAGCTCCTTCATTAGGGAGCCTGTACTCAGTCCAATGGTTGGCTGTGAGCCTCTACTTCTGTATTAGTTAGGTACTGTCAGAGCCTCTCAGGAGATAGCTATATTTGGTTGGCTTGTCCTTCCTTCAGTCTCTGCTCCATAGTTAGTCTCTGTAACTCCTTCTGTGTGTATTTTGTTCCCCCTTTTAAGAAGGACTGAAATGTTCACATTTTGGTCTTCCTTCTTCTTGAGTTTCTTGTGATTTGTGGGTTGCTCTACCTATATTCCAAACTTCTGGGCTAATAACCACTTATCAAAGAGTATAAACCATGTGTGTTCTTTTGTGATTGGATTACTTCACTCAGGATGATATTCTCCAGATCCATCCATTTCCCTAAGAATTTCATAAATTCATTATTTTTAAAAGCTGAGTAGTACGCCATTGTGTAGATGTACCACAATTTCTGTATCCATTCCTCTGTTGAGGGACATCTGGGTTGTTTCCAGTTTTTGGCTATTATAATTAAGGCTGCTATGAATATGGAAGTGCATGTGTCCTTATTACATGTTGGACCATCATCTGGGTATATGCCCACGAATGGTATAGCTGGGTCCTCTGGTAGAACAATGCCCAATTTCCGGAGGAACTGCCAAACTGATATCCAGAATGGTTATACCAGCTTGCAATCCTACCAGCAATGAAGAAGTATTCCTCTTTCTCCACAACCTCTCCAGCATCTGCTGTCACCTGAGTCTTTTATCCTAGCCAATCTGACTGGTGTGAGGTGGAATCTCAGGGTTGTTTTGATTTGCATTTCCCTGATGACTAAGGATGTTGAACATTTCTTTAGGTGCTTCTCAGCCATTCAGTATTCATCAGTTGAGAATTCTTTGTTTAGCTCTGTACCCCATTTTTAAATAGGGTTATTTGGTTCTCTGGAGTCTAACTTCTTGAGTTCTTTGTATGCATTGGATATTAGCCCTCTATCAGATATAGGATTGGTAAAGATCTTTTCCCAATTTGTTGGTTGCCGTTTTGTCCTATTGACAGTGTCTTTTGCCTTACAGAAGCTTTGCAACTTTATGAGGTCCCATTTGTCAATTCTTGATCTTAGAGCATAAGCTATTGGCATCCTCTTCAGGAAAATTTCCCCTGTGCCTATTTGCCTGAGGCTCTTCCCCAGTTTCTTTCTATTCATTTCAATGTATCTGGTTTGAGGTGGAGGTCCCTGATCCACTTGGACTTGAGCTTTGTACAAGGAGATAGAATAGATCGATTTGCATTTTTCTACATGCTAACCACCAGTTGAGCCAGCACCATCTGTTGAAAATGTAGCCCTTCAAAGGTCAATAAATAAATGGAAAACTCCAACACAAGGAGGAGAACTACATCCCTGAAAAAGCAAAAATGTAATCTTCCAACAAAACAAAAAGAAGATAGCAACATGAACAGAATTCCAGCTCTAACAACAAAAATAACAGGAAGCAACAATTACTTTTTCTTAATATCTATTAATATCAATGGATTTAATTCCCCAATAAAAAAGACTATCAGATTGGGTACCTAAGCAGGACCCAACATTTTGTTGCATACAGGAAACTCATCTCAATGACAAAGACAGACACTACCTCAGAATAAAAGGATGGAAAACAATTCTCCAAGCCAATGGTTCCAAGAAAAAAGCTGGAGTAGCCATTCTAATATCAAATAAAATCGACTTTCACCATAAAGTGATCAAAAAAATAAGGAAGGATACTTCATATTCATCAAAGGTGTGACCTACCAAGATGAATTCTCAATTATGAACCTCTATGCTCCAAATGAAAGGGCATCTGCATTCATAAAAGAAACTTTACTAACGCTCAAAGCACATATTACACCACACACAATAATAGTGGGATATTTCAATACCCCACACTCTGCAATGAACAGATCCTTGAAACAGAAACTAAACCAGGACACAGTGAGACTAACAGAAGTTATGAAACAGATGCATTTAACAGATATCTATAGAACTTTTTATCCTAAAACAAAAGGATATACCTTCTTTTCAGCACCTCTTGGTACCTTCTCCAAAATTGACCATATAATTGGTCACAAATCAGGCCTCAACAGATATAAGAACATTGAAATAATTCCTTATATCCTATCAGAACACCATGGACTAAGGCTGCTCCTCAATAACAACATAAACAATAGAATGCCCACATACATGTGGAAGCTTAACAACACTCTTCTCAATGATAACTTGGTCAAGGAACAAATAAAGAAAGAAATTACTTTCTAAAGTTTAATGAAAATGAAACCACAACATACCCAAACCTATGGGACACAATGAAAACAGTCCTAAGAGGAAAACTCATAGCTTTAAGTGCCTCCAAAAATAAACTGGAGAGAGCATACACCAGCAATTTGACAGCACATCTGAAAGCTCTAGAACAAAAAGAAGCAAATTCACCCAGGAGGAGTCAAAGGAAGGAAATAATCAAACTCAGGGCTGAAATCAACCGAATAGAAACAAATTAACACTTTTTAATACCAACTTTAGGCAGAAATTAAAGAAGGCATAATCAGCTTTGGATAAACCTTTCCTTTGGACCAGAAAGAGAAAAACCACCCTGGCTTACACAGTGTCAGTGTGTACAAGCATTTAGAGGACTTTGATTATGTTACTACAGAATTGGTGGGACAAGCATTAATCTTTTTATGGCAATGAAATTAGTAAGGTGGTCGTATACTTGTCAATGTAATGGCTGAAGGAAGATAGATAAATCTTCCCTTGGGAATGTTGCAAAGTTCACGTGTGTATCTTTCTACACTGTCTACTTTGTTGGTGTTTATCATTGTAGTGACTTACAGTCTTAATATACTGCTCTCCAAATTACCTATGATCTTGCTATAAAACTTCTTTCTGTATCATAACTCAGTTTTGAAATGTAGAGATATTTAATTTATAAATGAAAAAGAAGGAATAAGTACTTTTATAAATATTAGAAAACCATCACCACTGCAACAAAATTAAATAAGAACAGTAATCTAGAACCAGATAATTACCAACTATCATACTCTTACCAAAAAAAATATATATATATATATATATGGTGACCGGTGTGGTAGCTCAGTACATAAAGGCATTTGCAAACACACAAAATATTTATTATTATTGAGAATCATTATGAATAAGAAAAATTGTTTTAAAAATCTGTTTCAAGAGCATGTCAAAAATTAAGAACTAATCTGAATCAATGTGTGTAGAGGTTCCTTACTTAATTCAGAGGAAGAACTGCAAACATGTGAAGGATCTAAAAGGACATTATCTGTAGGAAACTCAGATAAGTTAACTATCTTATCTCAGATAAGTTTCTTATAGATAGTTGAATATCTATAAGAAACATAAATCAGCAGAATGGGCAGCACTCATCAAGTTCCTGCATTTCTTTGTATTCCACCTAGTCAGAAGCTGGCTATGTCAGTGCTACATCTCTGAAAAAGAGTTACAAATTCTATGAGGAAAATTGAAACTGAATTGTGATGTCATTGCTATCTAAAACAATATTGTTCATGAGCTCAAAGTGTGGATGCAAATATGAGATTTTGCAGGAGAAAGATTTCATGGATACCCAGTGCACATCCATGCATATTCTCAGAATAAGTAATTATTTCTTTAGGTAGGTTGTAAATATTTTTAAAATAAAATAAAACAAACAAGTTGAAGTGAGGAATTTTTATTTTCTTTGTTTTAGTTAATTCATCTGCTAATAGTAGTTTCAGACTTAAATGTTGCATTGTGTAAATGTACCTCCTTTTTTTTGTCCATTCTTCAGTTGAGAGGTACCTAGGTTGATTTCAGTTTCTGGCTATAAGAGATAAATCTGTTATGAATGTAGTTGAATAAGTGTTCTTTTATTTAATGTTTTATACATTCCATGCAAGAGTCATATATTTATTTCATTTCCACCCTTCCCTTTATAGCTACGAGTCTCCTATGTTCTAACTCTCTCTCATAGTATTCATCTCTAGTTTTAATTACTACTAATCTATCTGTCTATCTGTCATCTATTTATAATCTATCTCATATATCTCTCTATCTTTCTATCATCTGTCTATCATCTACTTACCTAACATGCTAAGTGAATTAGAGTGTTTCTTGCATGTTTACATCATGAGTCCATTTAGAATATTGTAGGTAGATGTGCTCTGGGCTGACAACTAGGAACTGGATAATCTGTGAGGAAGTTTATTCCTTGAGAATGCTGATGCACCCTTTCCCTCCAACCATGAATTATCTACAGTTGTTCATATACATATGGTGCATTGTGGGAATACCTTCATCAACACCACATGCCAATTGGTGCTATCATTTTCTGCATTTTGTACTGCTGTGGTTGTGTAATGGTCACTGTCTGTTACAAAAAGAAACTTCTTTGATAATTTGTTTTAATTACATTTATCAGAGGGTAAATGAATAAGTGTTTAGCATATTTTTACAAAAATATAAGATTCACCTAAAATGAAAATCTTTAAAAATATTTTGCATAGTATATCCTAAATGCAATTACAAATAGTGAAAACAACTCAAATGTATATGAAATAAAAACGACATGTTGTTGAACTAATATTTTATAAACTTATGTAGACTAAATGTACAAGCCAATTGTAAAGAATAAAATTTTCACATAGCTTATTTTTTCTGGGGATATGCAATAGCAGATACGTTTACACAACTTCAAGATTTTCAATAAATTTTAAATACCTTCATTATTGCTTACAGAGAAAGTTTCAGTGATCTAATTTATTTTTAAGATTTTCAATGGACTAGAACATGAATTTAAATATGCAGAGTGGCCCATGATATACAAAATAGTAGAAAAATATAACTACTGATAACCTCACCCTAACACAGAATCCATTCTGTCAGTGCCATTATCTCCATAAGAAATACAGATAAATTTTTAATTAGTAAGACAGAAAGAATTATTGGTAAAGGGAACATTCTTAGTATGTATAAAACATGCATGTCTTTATAATCAGAGATATCAATTTATGGCTGCTAGTAAGTATCATAGATGAGAAAATGATGAAATTATCTTCTATTTACATAAGTACAAACCATGCATGGATGAATCACATATCTAATGTGGGGCTCTGTTACCCTGCTTCACTACAAATTACTTCATGTAATTTGTGAGAACACCTGCCAGTTTTGAACAATGACATTATCAGCTATGTGCTTTTAAAAAAGCTTTCAAGTACCAGTTCTGAAAAACTGGTTGTTCATTTGTCAATCATTTGACTCAGATTTACATGCATTAAATGGTAGTGTATCTCCTCATTACAGAATTATCGCAATTAGAAAGTATTAACTGAACTGAAATACCTTTTCCACTTACATGAAAGTTGACCATATTTAGACACTTACTTTCATTAGTCTCTTTTAAAATTAAAATTAGACATTTTGAAAATAAAAGTAAAATGAAAAAAATTAGGATTCCCTCCAATTACCGTAATAACTTGAAGTCATTTCAACATAGATAAAATTGGTATCAAAAGTATAGAAAGATACATTTTACACTAGTTTGACTATATTAATTCTGGCTTTGTATCTGTATTAGTTTATATATGTATATCATATGCATTAGTATATATGTGTTTGTATGTATGTATGTATATGATTATATGTATGTGTATTAGCAATAAATATTAATACATTTTATATAAATATTTTGGCATATACTTAGTCAATAATATTTTCTGTAAAATGAAATATTTTTAAAATTATTACTGCTAATTGTTCAGATTGTAGGCTAAGATGCTCCACGATGTCATATGATTTTTGTTATTTATGTTCTACATTAAAGAGTCTAAAGATGCAGATTCAGATGCATACTGATTTTAAAGTAGAGATACCTCAATGCAACACTTTCATTATGAAAAGTGACATTTAATTAAGTATAACTGTAAGATACCTGGGAAAGCCGGGTAGAGGAGGTAAATTTGGTACACTATTTAGAGGAAATCAACTACTTTTTTCTAAAACATAAGTCTATGATTCTTTCCATTAGACAGGAGCTTTTAGGGTAGGGTCCCCTTGCCTGAGGAGCAAACAGAGGCCAAAGCAAAGCTAAGCAGATACCACTATGCAAAAGCTTTTTTGACAAAGTCTTGCTGAATATCTATAAAAATAATTTTTATTGTCAAGATGCAATTGTCTCAGAGGCTTATTGCTGAATAAGCTCACCCTTTCTAGTTCTTTCTGAGCTCTTCTCACTGGCTGGTTCAACTCAACTGTTCTGCCTCAAATTCTTCTTCAAGCTGACTGATTCAATGTGGCTTCTCTCAGCCTCTCTGTGAATTGCTCTGCTGGGCTTCAAACTAACTCTGGTAATTTTTCTGATCTTATGTCTCATTCTAATTCTTATTCTTTTATTTGTTCTCTTATTCCTATTCTGTGGCTTTTTTCCTGTCCTGAGGTGCACCAAACTGCAGGAACTCATGAAAGAACTAAGCTCCACTGTACTTAGAGCTTCCTGTACTGACTCCCAACTGTCTCTCTCTCTCTCTCTCTCTCTCTCTCTCTCTCTCTCTCTCTCTCTGATCTTAAGTAGCTTCTCTTTCCTGTGCAGTTCTCAGTAGAGTTGACTATTGTTGGGCAGTGAGCAGTTCTGACAGCCAGAGTCCAGTAGAGCCACCTTGAACCCCAGAGACCCACTGAGCATCTGCTGAAGAGGGACAGAAGGTGTTCGGTGAATTGCTCCTGAGACTATGGCTCAGATTTCAGCCCAGATCCCTCACAGCTGCCCCTGCAGGAGATGTGTGCTCTATCAGACAAACACTGCCTCAAACTCCCAGCATTCTAGCTGGACCTTACACACAGTCATCTAACCACAAGCCAGGCATGCCACGCCCCATACAATAAAAGCGGTGGTTTGCCCCCTTCTCACTCTCTTGTTCCCTTCTTCCTCTCTTGTTCTCCCCTCTTGCTCTCTCTCTCCCCTCTTTGCTCTCTCTCCTCTCTGCTCTTTATTCTCTTCTCCCTTCTCTTTTCTTTCTCTCTCTCCTTCCTCTCCTTTCCTTCTCTCCACTCAACTAGCATATTTCCCCCTCCTACAATAAAATAACTCATTCATACATTGCCTCCCTTTTAATTAAGGCGCCGTGCAGCAAACAGGCCAGCCCCGGGAGGAGAGAGAGAGACCTGAGCCTCAGTACCAGGCCCCCTGCCACCAGGGAGAGAGAGAGCCACAGCAGGCCAGGCCTGGGCCGCAGCCCAGGCCCCTCCATTCTTTTTGGAACCACAGACTATATCCAGTCTCAGACTCATTCTGTCAAATCTTTCTCTGATTTTTCACTTTGTCTCCCCTTCAATTAGATGTCAACTTTGTCTGCCCTCAATTAGACATCACTTTCACATGGCTGCTTCCTTCAACAAACTAATTATTAGTTAGTCAGAAGGATTAAATCTGTGTTGCTTATCTATACTCCAGGTATGTTGCAAGATTTTCTCTTTCCAATCACATTAGGGCAGTGGCAGGCCTTTGATTAGACAGGAAAAGGGAGTCAGAGCTAGGAATTTAGGGAACATATAGAGAGATAGCAGGAGGAGAGAAGGAGAGAAGTCAACATGGAGGCAGACGAACAAAAAGATGATCCTGATCCCACAAGATTTAAACAGCCACAAGTAGCTAAGATTTTCACAAGGTTAGAATAATTGGCTTAAAGCTTTATCTTTATCATTTGGCCCTGAAATTATTGTATTGGTATTTTGTAAATTGTGATTTTATTGTTATGTAAATCTGGTTGGATAATTAAGCTATCAGAGTCATGTTTCTACTGGGTAACTAGGTGTTGAAAGGGCTGATTATAGGGGGTGTGGGGAGTTACATAGAGGTGAGATGTACTCCCTAGCTGGGAGATAGTCACTCAGCAGTGAGAACACACAGGACATAGTGTTGTGGCCCACCAATACTAGTGGGAAGATATGGCAGGATGACTTTTTTAATATTTTCCATAACAGGTGGTTGACTGACATGCTGGTTGGGCACAAATCCACTAGTAATTTATGATTATTAGCCCGAGTTAGTTTTATTTTATTTATTTAGTTTTGCTTTTCTTTTGTTGAGTGAGTACATAAGATGGTATATAATTGTTTTACTTGCCTCGCACGATACTCATATTCTGTCTAACGTGGTCCACATGGGAATTTTGGGTGTCTTTTCCTTTTGCTTGGAAAGATAGTAAAGGCCTAGTGTCCGCACATATAGTATTTTAGTTTACTTCATTTGTTTTAGACTGTTTTAATTAGTGCTAGGATAGAGGATATTAATCACTGACTGCAGAGTAGAGAATGCAGTGATAACCATTGCCTGCTTTTAAAAGGTATTAATAAAATAAATGTCTGTGGCTCTACACAGAGAGCAGAACAGAAAGATGGTATAAAGATGGATTGCTCTAATACATCTAAACAGAATACTGAAATTCTGTTTACTGTGGGCTCTATGAGAATTCTGGTTTAAATCCTGCTTTGACTAGCTGCCTGCTTATAAGTGAGTACAGATAGAATTGCGAATCAATTATTAAGATGGTTTAAGATAGATTACTTGCCTCACAGGATACCCATACTCTGTCTAATGTGGACTCCACAGGAATATTGAGTTTTATATCCTCTTGGCAACATAAGAAAGGCCTAAGTATAGGCACATACAGTATTTTAATTTACTTCATTTGTTTTAGAGTGTTTTAATTTTCAAAATAGATATGATGTTGTGTTTTGTGTTTGAGTCTTCTCTGGGAGAGAAGTCAAAATGAAGGTTTTTCTGGTTATTGGCTCAAGGATTTGCTGATTTGATTTGGGAAAAAAAAAGTTTTGTCTTTGTGTTTTTTATGGAATTCTGATGCCTCTAGGACACTTCTTATCAATAGTTGGTCAATTTCATTGTGACCTTGAGCCAGAGGACCTGACAGGCCTGTATGGAATCTTATGTGTGTTATATATAGTGGATGACTCCTATTTCTGATCATTTGTTGTAGTTGAATAAACAGTGAAGTCAATTCAGAATCACCCTGAATAAGCTCAGCAGTCTCTGTGTGTAAAACAACCCTTTCTATATCTTGAGAGTCAGTCACTATATTAAGAGACTCTTGAAAATCTGACAACATCATGATTAGTGTTGTGGCTTGCCAGTACCAGTACTAGAGCAGGAACACAGACTGGCAGGGCAGGAGAGCCGGTGGGATGATGTTTTTAATATTTCCCTCAACACAGGTGTCACACAAACCTGGGTCTTTAGATGTAATCCCTTACCAGAGCAACTATGTTGCTGAATTAACATTTCTCTACAAATATCAAGGCCCAATTTTCCTGTACAGTAACCACTCAACTGCCCTAAGGTTCCTATTACTAATGCAATACCAAGACCTATAAAGCGCTAAATGAAATCTAAATAATTTTAATTTTACTGAAACAAAATATGGTTGTTTTAATTGTTGAACTTTAATTTTTCAGTGCTTTCCATGTAGAATATTTGTAAAGATATCATAATTTATGTTCAAGTTTGGCATTTTACTATGTTGATATTCCTATAGTGTGACTGTTAATTTTTAATGTTGGATACTTATAAGGGATTATGAAATGAATGTTTTTATGTGGGCATATTTTTCTGATATTAAATATATTAATGAATAATGTCTCCTTGAAGATCAAAGGTGGGAATTATTAGCTTTAAAAGTAAATTTAGCTACTGTCTTGATCCATTTATAGGACCTTGAGTCAAAGACTAAGCCTAATGGGCCAGTGAGGATGAGAGTCTTTTGTAGGAAAGTGGATTATCCTTAGAGAGAGCTAATTTCTTCTAATGAGAAAATGTGATGGCCCCTGGCAGGCAGTAGGCTTATTTAAGGCTAACTGAGGAAACCAAACCAGGAATTGCAGGATAATACTCATTCCTCATTACTTCTGTGTTGAGACATGCATTACAAAACCACACCTACTGTGTTTCTCATTGATATTCCTCAGTTATATGCAAGTTAGCATGACTTATGTAATTAACTTTTAAAGAGGAAGAAATTGGATATGAAAACCTATATATATATATAAAGATCTTATATTCACCCAAATTTTTCGATTAATTCTGGGGCCTTTAAAAAATATCAAGTATAATTTTATTAAATTCATTTGCTGGGATTTTGATCCATGTCCTTTAACCTAATACTTGTACAGGAAATGGGCAGTTTGATCCTTACCAGTAGATCATCTACTTGTTTTTCAACAATAGAAATAAATCTTAGGAAACATTCACAATACCCAAACCATCTTACCAAAATGAATATTAGAAAGACTTCTGTTCTTTTTGTCTACAATATTTTTTCATCATTAGGTGGCAGGTGTCTTTTCTAAAAATAAATATTTGCCACATGTACAATTCTTTTCTATAAAATATGTGAAGTATGGTTTTATTTTGATTTCATGATTGAGGTCATGATTAAATGATTGCTCTTGAAAACATGCTTGCATTCATACTTCCACTCTATGTGTCAATGAACATGGTGTTCAATAATTTTCTTCAGTTAATCAAGGTACACACATTGTTTTCATCACAACCAAAAATTATTAGCACACATACATAGTGTCAGTAATTTTCAAACCGATTACATATCAAGAAACAATAACAAAACAACTAAAGCTTATGAATATAATGAGATGAAAAAAATTAATACAAAATGTTAATCCTTAGAATAAAAATGTATATAGTATGCAACTTAAATGGCATTAGACAGTTATTGGTATTTGAGAATAAATTGTTCCAGAAAATATTGGATTATGAATGTGATGACCATCTATCTTTTAAATTAAATAGTTTATAATAACTTAAAATCCAATGGTATTGGTTTCAGACCAAGGACTCAGGTGGGACTAGCCAGGAGCCACAGGCCTCAGGAGTCGAAGGGGAGTTGCAGGGTGGCAAGGACAGGACAAGCTCTAGTCAGAGACACCAAGAACACCTAACACCAGAGATCAAGAGATGGGGAAAGGCAAACGCAAGTATCCTACCAACAGAACCCAAGACTGCTTGGCTTCACCAGAACCTAGTACTCCCACTGAGGAAAGCCCTGGATATCCAAAACACCGGAGAAGCAAGATTTGGATCTAAAAACATATCTCACAATGCTGATAGAGGGACTTAAGAAGGACATGAATAACTCCCTTAAAGAAATACAGGAGAACACAGATAAAGAAGTACAAGCCCTTAAAGAGGAAACAAAAAAAATCCCATAAAGAATTACAGGAGATCACAAGTAAGCAAGTAGAAGCCCTTAAAGAGCAAACCCAAAAATCCCTTAAGGAATTGCAGGAAAACACAAACAAACAGGTGAAGGAATTGAGTAAAACCATTCAGGACCTTAAAAGGGAAGTAGAAACAATAAAGAAATCACAAAAAGAGACAACACTGGAGTTAGAAATCTTAGGAAAAAAGTCAGGAAACATAGATGCAAGCACCACCAACAGAATACAAGAGATAGAAGAGAGAATCTCAGGGGCAGAAGATAACATGGACAACATTGATAGAACAGTCAAAAAAAAAATGCAAACTGAAAACGACTTTAACCCAAAACATCCAGAAAATCCAGGACACAATGAGAAGACAAAACCTAAGGATAATAGGTATAGAAGAGAGTTAAGATCTCCAACTTAAAGGTCCAGTAAATATCTTCAACAAAATTGTAGAAGAAAAATTTCCTAACCTAAAGAAAGAGATGCCCATGAACATACAAGAAGCCTATAGAACTCCAAATAGACTGGACCAGAAAAGAAATTCCTCCTGCCACATAATAATCAAAACACCAAATGCACAAAACAAAGAAAGAATACTAAAAGCAGTAAGGGAAAAATGTCAAGTAACATATAAAGGTAGGCCTATCAGAATTACACCAGACTTCTCACCAGAAACTATGAAAGCTAGAGGTTCCTGGACAGATGTCATACAGACCCTAAGAGAACACAAATGCCAGCCTAGAATAAGATACCCAGCAAAACTCTCAATCACCATAGATGGAGAAACCAAAGTATTCCATGACAAAACCAAATTCACACAATATGTTTCCACAAATCCAGCCCTTCAAAGGGTATTAAAAGGAAAACTCCAACACAAGGAGGGGAACTACATCCCTGAAAAAGCAAAAATATAACCTTCCAACAAAACTAAAAGAAGATGGACACATGAACAGAACGCCAGGTCTAACTACAAAACTAACAGGAAGCAACAATTATTTTTTCTTAATATCTATTAACATCAATGGACTCACCAATAAAAAGACATAGACTATCAGATTGGGTACGTAAACAGGACTCAACATTTTGCTGCATACAGGAAACCCACCTCAGTGACAAAACAGATACTACCTCAGAATAAAAGGCTAGAAAACAATTTTCCAAGCCAATGGTCACAATAAAACATCTGGAGTAGCCATTCTAATATCGGATAAAATCGACTTTCACCCTAAAGTGATCAAAAAAGATAAGGAAGGACACTTCATATTCATCAAAGGTATGATCTACCAAGATGAACTCTCAATTTTGAACCTCTATGCTCCAAATGCAAGGGCATCTACATTCATAAAAGAAACTTTACTAAATCTCAAAGCACACATTACAATGCACACAATTGTAGTGGGAGATTTCAACACCCTACTCTCTACAATGGATAGATCATGGAAACAGAAACTAAACAAGGACACAGTGAGACTAACAGAAGTCATGAAACAGATGGATTTAACAGATATCTTTAGAACTTTTCATCCTAAAACAAAAGGATATAGCTTCTTCTCAGTACCTCATGGTACCTTCTCCAAAATTGACCATATAATTGGTCACAAATCAGGCCTCAACAGATACAAGAAGATTGAAATAATTCCTTGTATGCTATCAGATCACCATGGTCTAAGGCTGCTCCTCAATAACAACATAAATAATAGAATGCCCACATACATGTGGAAGCTTAACAACACTCTACTCAATGATAACTTGGTCAAGGAAGAAATAAAGAAAGAAATTAAAGACTTTCTAGAGTTTAATTAAAATGAAGCCACAACATACCCAAACCTATGCGGCACAATGAAAGCAGTCCTAAGAGGAAAACTCATAGCTTTAAGTGCCTTCAAAAAGAAACTGGAGAGAGAATACACCAGCAATTTGATAGCACAACTGAAAGCGCTAGAACAAAAAGAAGCAAATTCACCCAAGAGGAGTCAAAGGCAGGAAATAATCAAACTCAGGGCTGAAATCAACCAAATAGAAAAAAAAGAACTATACAAAAATCAACCAAACCAGGAGCTGGTTCTTTGAGAAAGTCAACAAAATAGATAAACCCTTAGCCAGACTAACTAGAGGACACAGAGATAGTTTAATAATTAACAAGATCAGAAATGAAAAGGGAGACATAACAACAGACACTGAGGAAATCCAAAATATCATGATATCCTACTACAAAAGCTTATACTCAACAAAACTGGAAAATCTGGATGAAATGGACAATTTTCTAGACAGATACCAGTTACCAAAGTTAAATCAAGACCAGATCAACAATCTAAATAGTCCCATATCTGCTAATGAAATAGAAACAATCATTAATAGTCTCCCAACCAAAAAAAAGCCCAGGACCAGATGGTTTTAGTGCAGAGATTTATGAAACCTTCAAAGAAGACCTAATACAATAATCCTCAAATTATTCAACAAAATAGAAACTGAAGGTACTCTACCCAATTTGTTCTATGAAGCTACAATTACTCTTATACCTAAACCACACAAAGACCTAACAAAGAAAGACAATTTCAGACCAATTTCCCTTATGAATATCGATGCAAAAATACTCAACAAAATTCTTCCAAATCGAATCAAAGTGATCATTCACCATGATCAAGTAGGCTTCATCTCAGGGATGCAGGGATGATTCAATAAAAGGAAATCCATCAACGTAATTCACTACATAAACAAAGTCAAAGAAAAAAAACATATGATCATCTCACTAGATGCTGAGAAATCATTTGACAAAATCCAACATCCCTTCATGATAAATGTCTTGGAAAGATCAGGAATTCAAGGCCCAAACTTGAACATAGTAAAAGCAATATACAGGAAACCAGTAGTCAACATCAAACTAAATGGAGGGAAACTTGAAGCAATCGCACTAAAATTGAGGACTAGGCAAGGCTGCCCATTCTCTCCCTACTTATTCAATATTGTACTTGAAGTTCTAGCCAGAGCAATTAGGCAACAAAAGGAGATCAAAGGGATACAAATTGGAAAGGAAGAAGTCAACTTATCACTATTTGCTGATGATATGATAGTATACTTAATTGACCCCAAAAATTCCACCAAAGAGCTCCTAAACCTGATAAACAACTTCAGCAAAGTAGCTGGATATAAAATTAACTCAAGGAAATAAGAGGCTTTCCTCTACACAAAGGATAAACAGGCAGAGAAAGAAATTAGGGAAACAACACCCTTCACAATAGTTACAAATAATATAAAATACCTTGGTGTAACTCTAATTAAGTAAGTAAAAATCTGTTTGACAAGAACTTCAAGTCTCTGAAGAAGGAAATCGAAGAAGATCTTATAAGATGGAAAGATCTCTCATGCTCATAGCTTGGCAGGATTAATATAGTAAAAATAGCCATCTTACCAAAGGCAACCTACAGATTCAATGCAATCCCCATCAGAATTCCAACTCAATTCTTCACAGACTTAGAAAGAGCAATTTGCAAGTTCATCTGGAATAACAAAAGACCCAGGATAGCCAAAACTATTCTCAACAATAAAGGAACTTCTGGTGGAATCATAATCCTGGACCTTAAGATGTACTACAGAGCAATTGTGATAAAAACTGCATGGTATTGGTACAGTGACAGGCAGGTAGATCAATGGAACAGAATTGAAGACCCAGAAATGAACCCATGCATGTATGGTCACTTGATCTTTGACAAAGGAGCTAAAACCATACAGTGGAAAAAAGACAGCATTTTCAACAGTTGGTGCTGGCTCAACTGGCGTTTAACATGTAGAAAAATGCAAATCGACCCATTCCTTTCTCCTAGTACAAAGCTCAAGTCCAAGTGGATCAAACCTCCACATCAAACCAGATACATTGAAACTAATAGAAAATAAAGTGGGGAAGAACTTCAAGCAAATAGCCACAGGGGAAAATTTCCTAAAGAGAATGCCTATATTTTCTGCTATAAAATCAAGAATTGACAAATTGGACCTCATAAAGTTGCAAAGGCAAAAGACACTGTCAATAGGACAAAACGGCAACCAACAAATTGGGAAAAGATCTTTGCCAACCCTATATCTGATAGAGGGCTAATATCCAATGTATACAAAGAACTCATGAAGTTAGTCTCCAGAGAACCAAATAACCCTATTAAAAAAATGGGGTATAGAGCTAAACAAAGAATTCTCTACTGATGAACACCAAATGGCTGAGAAGCACCTAAAGAAATGTTCAACATCCTTAGTCATCAGGGAAATGCAAATCAAAACAACTTTGAGATTCCACCTCACACCAGTCAGATTGGCTAGGATAAAAGACTCAGGTGACAACAGATGCTGGAGAGGTTGTGGAGAAAGAGGAACACCACTTCACTGCTGTTGGGATTGCAAACTGGTACAGCCACTCTGGAAATCAGTTCCTCCGGAAATTGGACATAGTTCTACCAGAGGAGCCAGCTATACCACTCCTGGGCATATACCCAGAAGATGCTCCAACATGTAATAAGAACACATGCTCCACTATGTTCATAGAAGCCTTATTTATAATAGCTAGAAACTGGAAACAACCCAGATGTCCCTCAACAGAGGAATGGATACAGAAACTGTGGTATATCTACACAATGGAGTATACTCAGCTATTAAAAACAATGAATTTATGAAATTCTTAGGGAAATGGATGGATTTGGAGAGTATCATCCTGAGTGAAGTAACCCAATAACAAAAGAGCACACATGGTATGCATTCTCTGATAAGTGGTTATTAGCCCAGAAGTTTGGAATACAGGAAGAACAACCCACAAACCACAAGAAACTTAAGAAGAAGGAAGACCAAAAGGTGGACATTTCAGTCCTTCTTAAAAAGGGGAACCAAATACCCACAGAAGGAGTGTCAGAGATTAACTATGGAGCAAAGACTGAAGGAAGGAGTTGCATATAGCTATCTCCTGAGAGGCTCTGACAATACCTGACCAATACAGATGTAGAGGCTCACAGCCATTCATTGAACTGAATACATAGTCCCCAATGAAGTTGTTAGAGAAAGGTTCTATGGAGCTGAAGGGTTTGCAGCCCCTTAGGACGAACAACAATTACCAACTAGTACCCTCAGATCTCCCAGGGACCCAACCACCAATCATGGACTATACGTAGTGGGACGGAATGTTCTGGCAGCCTGTGTATAGTAGAGGATCGCAAATACAATCATCTATAAGAGTAAAGGACCTTGGCCTTGTGAAGGTTTTATGCCCCAGTGTAGGAGAATGCCAGTTCCAATAAGTGGGAGAGGGTGGGGTGGCAGGCATGGGGAAAGGGGACCAAAAGGGATTTGTTCTTGTTGTTTTTGTTTGCTTGTTTGTTTGTTTGTTTGTTTTTTGGAGGGGAACCTAGAAAAGGAGAAATATACATGTAAATATAGAAAATATCTAAAAAAAAATCCAATGGTATTATTAATTTTGATCTCAGTACTAAATCCTTATGATTGTTAATCCGTTATCTATATAAGATTATAGTATCTACTTTCAACATTATAAAGGAAAAGAGGGATTATTTATTCTATTGACACACATACAGGACTACTTTTCTTTTATGATTCTATCATCTCATGTAAATAACATATATATGAAGGTATTGTAAATAAAATAATTAAAATAAAGAGCTCTATGACTGCTTATGATAGCCATACAGATGGGATAATTCTGTACTGAATGTAATAACTGATACAACCTATCTCATAAATAATATTTCAGAGAAAAGTCACATAATACTAGTAAGTAATTCTGAATTTTCAGCCATTTATTATCCACAACTACATTTTCAGAAAAATCTACATAAATTATCAAATACTTCAGTAATGCTGATTTTTCAGTCGAACATTACACATATTACCTTTTGATAACTTCAATTTCATATAGAAAAACTTCATTTAAGCTCTGTTGTATAGTAAGAAATTTGTTAGCTATTTAAATAATTGGTTGTCTTCAAAATAGAATAAAAACCACCATGTGTCATAATATTAAAGGCTCTTTTGAGTGTGCAAGTCACATTAATAGGGTTAAATATAAGACACTTGCAAACCAAGTATTTAGATGAGGGTATTTATCTAGATAGCAGTAAGAAAAGCAGACAAAAACTTTATTTAAAAGAACATGAAGACATGGACAGACTGCAATGATTAATAAAATGAAATGCAGAATAGCAAATGAAATGTTGCCTGTCATCTCTATTAGCTATGAAGAAACAAGTACATATTGATCAAAGGGACTGTAATCTTTACAGAACAAAAGTAAAAATGCTCAGTTATAATCAAGAATTTAGAAAGCAAGAATGGCATAAAACTTCTTAGATTAATATTTCATGAGTATTTGATTAATAAATATATCAGAAAAAGGCCTATGTAAATATATGTACAACTTTTATATTATTTCAAATTATTGACATTCTTCATCATCTAATAAGACAATCAACTCCCTGTAGTAAGGCATTGTAATTAGGTTTTAAACAAAACCATTTAATATGGTTTCTAACATTATAAGCAAGGAAATACAAAATACTTCAGTATTTTCATTGGAAAACAAAAATTCTAAAAATGAAAGGGACAGACCTTGTAAATATCATTCAAATCTTAAAATATTTCACAAATCGAAAGTAATTGCTTTTCTAGCTCAGAATTCTAAAAGTTTGTATGTTCTCAACATAAGGAAAAATAAAAACCAAAAATCTAAATGAGACTCATAGCACATGAAATGCTTTAATACTTAATATTGGTAACATCTGGACCCTGAAATACATATGTTATGATTTTAACAGAGAACAAAAAAGCCATCATTTCTGTACAAACTCATCAATAGAGAACTTGCAGGATAAATCATTTAAATAATAGGCAGACTGCAGTTCACAGCAACAATGGTGTGTTTCTTTGACCTCTTGATAAAGAGCTAGAGGAAGGACTCAAGGAACTGAAGGGGATTACAACCCCATAAGAAGATCAATATAAACTAATCGAACCACCCAGACCTTCCAACCTAAAAGTATACAGGGAGGGATCCTGGCTCCAGATACATACATATCAGAGCATTGCCTTATCTGACATCAATGGGAGGGGAGGCCCTTGGTCCTGTGGAGGTTTGATACCCCAGTGTAGGAGGATACCTGAATGATGAGGCAGGAGGAGTGAATGCGTGGGTGAAGGAGCACCCTCATAGAGGCCAAGGGGAGAGTGGAGAGGGTAGATGGGATGCAGGAGGTTGTGGAGGGGTAACTGGGAAGGGGGATATCATTTGAAATGTAAACAACTAAAATGATTAATAAAAAATTTAAGATTCTCCTCACTTTCAAAAAAAAGTCAATTGCAATTACAAAGTAAATCAGCGAGGAAAATAAATCCTTACTGATTTACTTTTCTTTTTCTTTTTTGCAACTCAGTAAAAGGAATGTTTATGGAGTGGTCCACAAATGGTGCCAACTGTGTCTAGTGAGTGGTACACAATGAGAATAACATTGACAATGTGTGCAATGGAGTAAAACCAATACTAACAATTTTTCCATTTTGTAAGTACCAGGATTACAGGAATTACAGGGATACCTCAGAAGTGAAAAACATTTGCCACTGCTTTTCAGACATTCCACACATAAAGGTACTTTGAATTTTTCTTTCTGATTTATTTTCCCCTTGAACTCTTTCAGTTATCTTATTGTTCTGGATAAGACTTCAAGTTCTATATGGAATAGAAATGGAGAGTAAACAAACCTGTCTTGTTCCTGATTTTAGTGGAATTTCTTTGAGTTTCTCTCTACTTAAGGTGATGCTGGCTATGGACTTGCTGTTAACTACCTTTATTGTATTGAGGTATAGTCCTTGTATTTCTGATATCTCCAGGGCTTTTATCATTAAGGAATGCTGGGTTTTGTTAAAAGCCTTTTCTGTATCCAATAAGATGATTATGTGGGATGTTTCTTTCAGTTTGTTTATACAGTGGGTTGCATTAGTTGAACTGAACCATCCTTGCATCTCTTCTGGGATGACCCACCTATCTTCTCATCGTGTTTTCTTGGATTTGCTTTACAAGTATTTTATTGAGAATTTTTGCTTCTGTGTTCATACAGGAAATTGGTCTGCAATTCTCTTTTTTGTTGGGTCTTAATGTGGTCTGAGTATCAGGGTAACTATTTTGCTTTCTTAAACATAAAAAGTTTTAAGATTATAATATAATTACATTTCTTCTCTTCATTTATTGCCTCTAAACCTCCCATGCACCCCTCCATGTTCTCCTTTAAATTTGTGGCACCTTCTTCATTAATACCTTATTGTATGTGTGCTCCTAAACATGACCTACCAAGTCTTAGTGTAATTTTGTGTGTGTTTTTGTGGGAACAACAATTGGCATGCTCTTCCTATGGGAGACCACCTCTCTGACTCCCAGCTTTCCACAGTGGCCTATAGGTCTCCGTGTAAGGTTGAAGCTTCTCATAAAAATTGGCGTGTCTGTTGGTATCCTCTTTGTTCTGCTCATTTTGGGAATAACTGATGGAAACGTATGAGTGTAGCTTCTTAGACGTGCCCACAATCCCATAGCCACCCCTCTTTACCTTCTAGCTCTTACTATCTTTCTGCCCCTCTCCTGCAATGTTCCCTGAGCATTCAGAAGTAGATTGAAGACTTATATATTTGCGCAGGAGTTTACAACTCAGCATTTTTATTAATTGTCTTTTGGATTTTTGTTTTGGTTTGGTTTTATGTGAGTGATCATCCTCTTTTCAAAAGGAAGCTTTCTTGACATGTGGCTAAGACTACACTCATCCATGTGCATAATTACAAATGTTTACAGATTTCTGTTGGGACTGGGATTGTTTAATAAAGTGATGGACGTGGATGCTTCACCAAGATCATAACGTCACTATACCAAGTAGTTGGCTGTATTTATAATATTGAGTGTCAAAATAGATTTTATTTGCCTAATATTATTGTTATCTTAAAGGTTTACTCCTGAAGAAGTTCAATTCACTCTTTCTAGTTGTTTCTGAGCTATAGCTGGCTGATTCAACTCAGCACTTCCTCTCCACACTGAATGATTCAAACTGACTTCTAATCTTCTGGTTTCTTCTTATTCTTAGGCTCCTTGTGTCTTCACCTGTGACTCATGTCTGTAAAACTATTCCAGTAAAACTGCTCAGAATTCCACAAATTAAGCTTCCATCAAATGAAATGTCACACACTCAACTCCATGGAACTGCCTTTCACCTGACTCCTGACTTACTCACCTGCTTTCTTCCTTTGATTTTCCTTTTTTAAAATGAAATTAAATTAACCAATATATTTATTTTTACTAATTTTCTTTACATCCAGCCCACTGCCCCACTCCCGGTCACTTTGTCCCATTAATTTCCATTAATTTCCATGGCTATATGCCCATCTCTACTATCGTCCTTCACATCTGATCCTGAACCCCTGATTCCCTTCCCTATCCACCTTTCCTCCCAGTTCCCTCACTCTACCTATATTTGATGACTATTTTATTCCCCTTTCTAAGTGAGATCCAAGCTTCCTAATTTGGTCTTTCACTCTTGTTTTGCTTAACGTGTGTGTGGTGTGTAACATGATACATGTATTTTACGGCTAATATCCACTTACAAGTGAATAGATACAGCACATGTCCTTTTGGGACTGGGTTACCTTACTACGGATGAAATGGAAAGTCCCATCCATTTGCTTGCAGAATTCATAATATCTTTGTTTTTAACAGCTGAATAGTATTGCAATGTGTGTATGTGTCAAATTTCCTTTATTCATTCTTCAATTGAAGTACATCTAGGTTGTTTCTAGTTACTGGATATTACGAATAAAGCTGCTATGATCATAGTTTAGCAAGTGTCTTTGTAATATGTTGGATCATCTTTTGGGTATATCTCCAGGAGTGGTATGAGTGTGTCTTGAGGTAGAACTATTCTCAATTTCCTGAGAAAATTCAAAATTGATTTCTAAAGTGGTTGTACAATAGAGAACCGTTTCCTTGCTCCACGTCCTTGCCAGCATATGCTATCTCTTGAGTTTTTGGCTTTAACCATTCTGATGGCTGTGAGATGAAACCTCCGAGTTCTTTTGATTTCCATTTCCTGATGACTAAGGACATTGGACATTTCTTTAAGTGCTTCTTGGCCATTCAAGATTCCTCTGCTGAGAAGTTTCTGCTGCTCCTTTTATTATTATTGTTCTTTAATATATATTTTTAGATTCCAGCCCTTATTCCCCTTCTTCCCCTTCTCCAAGAAGATGTCCCCACCCTAGCCCCACCTCACCAGCCATCCCCAATCCCTGAGGACTCAAGTCTCTCAAGAGTTAGGTGCATCCTCTCTCAGTGGGGTCAGACCAGGCAGTCCTCTCCAGTGTATGTATTCAGGGACCTCATTTTAGCAGGTGTATGATGTCTGGTTGGTGACTCAGTGTCTGAGAGATCTCGGGGGTCTAGGTTAGTTGAGATGGGTGGTCTTCCTATGGGGTCACCCTCCTCCTCAGCTTCTTCCAGCCTTTCCCTGGTTCCCATCTTCTGTCCACTGTTTGGATATAAGTATCTTCATTTGACTTTTTCATCTGCTCATTGGGCCTCATGGAGAGCAGCCATGCTAGGCTCTTGTCTGTAAGTATATCATAGCATCAGTAATAGTGTAAGATATTGGAGCCTCCCCTTGAGCTGGATCCAAATTTGGGCCTGTCACTGGACCTCCTTTCCCTCAGGCTCTTCTCCATTTTGTCTCTACAGTTCTTTTAGAAGGGAACAATTCTGGGTCAGAGTTTTTGACTGCAGGATGGCAACCCCATCCTTCCTCTTGAGGCCTTGTCTTTCTACTAGACATGGACTCTACAATTTCTACCTCCTTCCTCTAGGGCATTTCATCTAAGGTCTCTCCCTTTGAGTCCTGAGAGTATCTTACCTCTCAGATCTCTGGTACTTTCAATAGAGCACCCCCCCCCAAGTCCTACATCATGAGGTTACCTGTTTCCATTCTTTCTCCTGGCCCTCAAGGCTTCAGTCCTGTTTACATCCAATGCTCAATAACTGATCATGTTTCCCTTTTTTCCACCCTGTCCCCTCTCTCCCATCAATGTCCCTCCCTCCTTCTGCACCCATGATTGCTTTTTTCTCCCTCTCAAGTATTATTGAAGTATCCTCACTTGGACCCTTTGGCTTTTTAACTTTCTTGAGATCTAAGAATAGTATCTTGGGTATTCAATACATTTTTGGCTAATATTCACTTATTATTGAGTATATACCATATATGTCTCTTTAGGTCTGAGTTACCTTACTCAGTATGGTATTTTGTAGTTCCCTCCCATTCCCCTTTTCCCTTCTCTTTTGAAAATGGGAATTCCATCTGTGTGTCAATACCTGTTCTGCCCTCCCTGGCAGATCAATATTTCCTATATTATTAGAAAGAAGTTAAAATTTACTACTACACAAAATATCATAATTAAAGTGTTAATAGGTGATAATTAAAGTGTCAGAAGCATGTTGAATAATTAATTAAGCAGTGAATATAATATTTTAGAATTAAGTGTGAAATTCACACATATATGTTGTTTAATATATAGGTATATATATAGCCATTCTACCTCACTTATTTAAGTGCATATACCAGTGCATGTTTGTATATTCACAGACCTATATAACTAAGACTGCAAATGATGCTTGGGGTGATTTATCACTTCTAAAAAGAACTTCAAAAACTTTGAGGTCCTCCGTGGCATACTCTGTTGAAAGAATTGGAAAAATTTAATATATCATCTCTTTCTATTTCTTTAGCTTTCATGGATACTTAATTTAAATTAAATTATACAATATGTATTGTTTAGTTTTTATCTTGTTTCACTAAACACACTTTTGAAAATACTTATCTTTTTAATGTATATGAATATCTTTTATATATATATATATGTGTATGTATGTGTATGTGTAACTTATATACACTCATATGTGTGAAACTTATGATGCCTGCTGCACTCTAGGTAAGAAGGCATCAGAGTCCTTGGAACTGAAACTAAAGATAGCTGTAAACCACACTGTGAGTGCTGGTAAGTAGCCTATGTCATTTGAAAAAGTGAAAGTGCTCTTAACTGCTGAGCCACGTCTGGAACCCTTTACCATTGTACTTTTCAAATGCCATTCAATTGTAACCACTTGGTACACACTTCCCTTAAGGAGAGTGTTTCTCCTACTCCAAGTTTTCTTTCTTTTTTTTATTGCACATTTTATTTACTTATATTTGAAATGTTATGCCCCTTCCTGGTCTTCCCTCCATGGACCCCCCACCCTGCCCTTCTCCCCTTTGCCTCTAAGAGTGTGCTCCCCCACCCACCAACCCATTCCCCCCCTCACCCCTCTAGTATCCACATTCTGTGGTGTATCAAGTCTCTCCTCCCATTGATGCCAAATGAGGCAGTCCTCTACTACATATGTAGTAATAATTATGGACTGGCCCTTTTATACTCTTAAAGCAATATGCAGCAAGCCAATAGACAATATCAAATTAAGTGGCAAGAGACTTGAAGCAATCTCACTAAAATCAATGACAAGACAAGGCTGCCCACTCTCCCCATATCTATTCAATATAGCACTTATGTTCTAGTGAGAGCAATTAGAAAAGAAAAGAAGGTCAAAGGGCTATAAATTGGAAAGGAAGACGTGAAGGTATTTCTATTTTCAGATGTTATGATAGTATACATAACCAGCCACAAAAAATTCTACCAGGAAATTCCTATACCTGATAGACAACTTCAGCAAAGTGGCTGAATATAAAATTAACTCAAACAAATTGTATGTAAATTTCTGTATACACAGGATAAATTGGATGAGAAGGAAATTAAAAAAACAATACTTTTCACAATAGTCATAAATAATATAGAGTATCTTGGTATATCTGTAACCAAGCAAGTGAAAGATCTGTATGACAAGAACTTCAAGTCTCTGAAGAAAGAAATCAAAGAAGACGTCAGAAGATGGAAATATCTTCCATGCTCAAGGATCCTTAGGATTAATATAATAAAAATGGCTATCTTACCACAAGCAATCTACAGATTCATTGTTAGTCCCTATCAAAATTCCAACTCAGTTCTTCACAGAGATAGAAAGAGCAATTATCAAGTTCATCTGGAATAACAAAAAACCCAGGATAGTGAAAACAATTCTCAACAATATAAGAACTTCTGGGGCAATCAGCATCCCTGACTTGGAGCTCTACAGCTGTATGACAGAGAGATAGTGGTACAAACCACATGTTATTGGTACAGAGACAGACAGGTAGATAAGTGGAATAGAATTGAAGACCCAGAAATAAACTCATTCACCTATGGTCTCTTGATCTTTGACAAAGAACCAAAACAATACAATGGGAAAAAAAACACAGCATTTTCAATATTTCTTAATCTCCTCTAAACCTTGTGTAAGGTTAACTCCTCTTGAGAACATCCTCATTATCATGTTCATTGTTGTTGTCTCTGTTCATCCCATGTTTAGGCAGTCATGTTAATGAGACTTTATAATATAACTTCTAAAGTTCCAAGGACACAGACTCAGCAAACTTGTAGTTCTTCTAGATTTTGAAATCATTCTGCCCCTCTTCCAGTATGAATATTAATACTTGATTATTTGTATTGCTAAATAGTATTCTATGTTAAACAAAACAAGAAATTCATTCATGAATTTAGTAAGTCTGTGTTAAACATATTGACAAGATTATTTTTTATACAAGCCATACCAACCTTGATTGTTGATGGCAGCATCCCTTGGTCTAGAGTCTCCACAATAATGAGAGATAGGGTGAGATGGCAGTGAACATCAACATTCATCTCTCCCAGCTTCCTGTCCTTGTTAGCTGACAATGAATTTACTTCATTCTCCCATTGTCGTGATTTATTTTCCACGACATACTAAACGTCTTAAACTATTTGCCAAAGTAAGTCTTCGATATTTCACTGCTTTAGTCAGCCATTTTGTAACAGTAATGAAAAAATTAAAAAATACTGACAATTTTAACAACAATCAGCATTCATTTTTATGACAAATACAATCCTGTGGTAGTATTTCTGTGACAAGTACAAGCCATAGAACTTTGGAACAGGTTTTATGGAATATGAAGTGTTCTAAACTTCTGACTCTACTCTTCCCTTCTCTCCCCTTCTCTTTCCTTCTCTTCACTTTCTTCCTCTCCTCTCCTCTCCTCTCCTCTCCTCTCCTCTTCTCTCCTCTCCTCTTCTCTTCTCTTCTTTTCTCTTCTCTTCTGGTAGATCTAGAATGCTATAGAAAAAAACCTGATAGAATATTATAGTATGAGAAAAGAATACAAGACTGACAATAGTAACAGACAGAAAAGACAATTCTGTCTGGTCATCAGCAGGGAAGTAGGACATTATTAAGGAAATGGACTACAGGTCCTTCTCTTTATATGCTGAGAAAAATACTGATTTCCTTATACCAATATCTTGAAACACTGAGTTTGACTTTTGTCAACAGCAGTATACTTAGTTGTTTGGCATAGCAGATTTCAAGAGATCAGACCATCCAAACTATATAATGGATACTGCTTACTACCCTGAGAACTATGATGAAAGGAACTTCAGCCTGACAAAAGATTTTGTAAAGCTTAATGGGAAAAAGTGTGAAAGAATAAAATTTGTAGTCATGGCTGCTGTAAAGAAATCAGTTAAATATTTTGAAGAGAATACCATTCTTTAAAGTAACCCAAGGATAGTGCTATGAGAGACACCAAAATGGACAGTGAAAAGTCCTTGAGAATTCAGCTCTTTACAAAGAACTACAGGGAGCTAAAGAGTGCTGGGGAAAGCCAATATTGTCCTCTCTAAGAAAGAAAACTCCACTTGCTTATCTAATACACAGTGTTTAGTCCGGAAAACATGCATGCATTATGTTAACTGACCAGGACCAGGTTATATGTAGGAACACACAGAGACACATACACACACACACACACACACACACACACATACACACACACACACACTCAGAAAGACTAAGAGGGACAGACCAAGACAGACAGAGAGACATACAGAGACAGAGATAGAGATAGCTATACCTACAGATACACATACACAAATTGTTCAGATACACATACACATACACATATACATACAGATACATATATGCATGCAGTAACAATTAATGATAAGAGAGGTCATAGATTTCAAAAGGAGTAAAGAAGGGAGTATAAAAGTTTTAGAGAGATTAAAGTAAAAGAAGAAATATTTTTATATTACAAATCAATAATTTTTAAAGTGAAAAATAAGCCATATTGTTCACTGGAACAAGGGGAATGATAAGAAGCCTCTAACCAATCAAACTTTTCATCTTTTGGAAATAAAAATTTACATGAAAGGAAAGTCTCTGAATGAAGAATATTCAAGTTTGTCTACTCTCCAACTTGGTTCAGCTGCCAAGGTATAAAGAAATGGCTATATTTATGGTAGATGAAAACGAGGTTACATCTCAAGCCTCTGTTAGAACTTGACAGTGTAGGCACTGATACATAGTCAGGAATTCACCATTCAGGTCATTGAAGCAAGGATTCAGAAAGCCTCTGAGACTTGACTTTTGTGAGTCAGAGCTGGCTTTGTTGCTAAGATGACAGAGAGGCCATTGTTTGAAACATAAGTTAAGCCATAATCTATAATACCCTAAAGTATTGTAGATATCACGGCCATAAACTAGCTGCTGAGGGAATTTGTAAGAGTAGAGTATATCAGTTCTTCACTTGTGTTAACCAGTGAAGTGAGACTACTTAAGACTCTTGCAAAAGACGATGCCACCACCAGTTCAAGATTATGAATATATAGCAGCAACCATGTTTTATTTTCCTTGCTTAATTTCAGTCTTATTGTTGTTGTTGTTAACATTTTTTTCTTGTACTCTTATTCTCTTCTTTATAAGTGTTCTTATTCTAAGATAATGTTTATAGACATTTTATTTATCATTGCTATAGTATGAAAATAAATAAGATATTTTATGAAGGTAAACAAATAGTTCAATCATGATAAAATTTATAAACATTAATACTACATATCACTGAATTGAAATGATCTCAAATTAAAAGTAATAAATTTAAAGTGCAGAATATTAAGTATAAGTGAATTTAATTTGTAAAGTTTCCTGTCTATAGATTTATGCTTGTCAGTGGAGAAAAGGAGTCTATGAAGACCATAAAAGAAATCCTATGGTTATCATGGCTGGAGAAAGAACTATGCAAATATGGCTCACATGTGTGGTTAGTAAAGTGAAATTGGACTAATATTGAAATGTCCTATGTACTACACTTTAGTAATATACTATGTATGACTATACTAATAATGCATTAATTTGATTACACATTTCTTAAATGTACTGGAGCATGTAATAATAATGGCAAATCCATATTGCATTTATAGACTTTGCATGATGATGTTGTGCCAGTGTGTTTCCATCTGATCTTTCTAATGTGCTTCTCTGGTCCTGTGACTACTTGAGAGTTGATTCTGAAGGTCTGTGCACATAAGGCTAGACAGGGAATAAAAAAGGTCTGTTTTCTAGGCTACATTTTACTGTGATCTTAACTATTTTAAACTGTTTTGTATAAATGTCACTGTCAAACATGTAAACACAAAGTAATGTTAGAATATCATTTAAGGTTTTTGATCTTCATGCTTCAACACAAATTATTCATAAAGATGGGGCTAATTGTTGGTTTACAAGCTATGATTTATCAAGAAATGTTCTTCATAATACCCTGTGTAAAGTAGCAGAAATAGCCTGTAGGAAAAAGAGATAGTGAGAGTTAATTACTTCATGTCGCTTGTATCATAACACATTCTGTTCTGTCAAACTTATTTCTGGTGGAAAAATGCATTTGTCAAATATGCGAGGAAGAAAAAAATGTTTGCAGTAGTCATGCACATATTTGTTCATATGTACCTTATGTATTCATAATCAACAAAACCAATTATGTTAACACATGGATATCTTTTAGATTAATATGCCTGAATTGTATACATTTAAATAAGGAAGGTTGTAAAGGTCATCTTTGGATAGGCTAATTTCAAAATATGTTGTTCTTACTGCAGTTCTAAAATTATGCCAGAAAAACATCTCCTATACCCACAAGCATTTTAGCCCAATTAGCTGTATGAGTCTATCCAATATACTTCCTGTCATAGTTGCTGTTTGGTTTGGCATTTCTATTCTTCAGTGTCACTTCTCATTAAAGGATGTGCTTAGTTTCTGTCAACAGATGACTTCTCACTGTCCTTTTACTTCATTAACTGATTATTTTCTAATTGCTATTTTATGCATCCACTTGCTTCATCAGTTTTTAATATTCCACTGAATTGACTTCTTTGTCTGAATGATATGGGAAGATGTGTTTATAAATGTTATCATCTATTTTTAAAATTGTCACATAGTGAGTTTATTTTGGATTTCTATCAGATAAAAGTTCACATGGAAATAATTAAATAAAGAAATAAATCCATTTTCTAGTGAAGCCGTGTTAAAATACGATTTATTTTTGCTTTTTTTGATTTCTAATTAAAGAACAAGAATTTGAATCAAGAGACTTTGGAAGATACTTTTGATTTTAAAATCCACACAATTATTTTATGATATTTCAATTAATGAGAATTTAATTGAAGTTTCAGAGTGTATTTTTGATATCAGTAAAACGTTTAAATCACAAAATTGTAAATAATATAAGTTAGTGATTATACTAATGGTATGTTCTGTAATTTATTAGTCAAGATAAATTTTCATATATAAATTTGAGTATAGAAATATTACAAAAACATAAAATATGAAATTTAAAAATTTTATTACAATACCAAGAAAATGAGAGAATTGAGGTTCAGTCTTATCTTGTGTGGTAGATTAAGTATGCTTGGTCCATAGGAAGTGCCACTATTAACATGTGTCACCTTATTGGAGGAGATGTAGCTCTGTTGGAAGAAGGTGTCACTGTGAAGGTGGGGCTCTGAGTTCTCATATATATGCTAAAATTTGGTCAGTGAAATATAGAGCCTCTTCCTGGCTGCCTGTGGAAAACAGTCTCTGCCTAGTTGATTCAGATCTAGTTATAGAACCCTTTTGACATCAAGTTTGCCTGGAGTATGCTATAATGACAATGGATTGTACCTCTGAAACATAGTTAGTAAATGTTTGCCTTTGCAAGAGTTGCCCTGACCATAGTGTCTCTTAACTGGAATAAAACCCCACACACAACACCTTAGGATAGTATTCTGACCCTTATTTTCATAGTCAACAGAAAATTCAGTATATACAAGCAGAAAATGAAAAAAAATACATATCTTGATCATTTGATAGGAAAAGCTCCTTTACCTCTTCATGTGGTCACACTTGGTAGTAGCACAAACTCCTATACACTGAAATCCAAAACAAGATCAAGGAAAATTGCAGTACACTTAGATGGAGTCTGTGAAGAAGGGAAAATACTTTGAAAAAAGCCTTATGTGAAATCCTTCTTACAAAAGACAACAATTTTCAAACAATGTTATAAAACTAAAGAAAATGTTAAGATAATATTCACAAAATGCTTAATATTAAGATGTCTATAATTGAACCACTGTGACAACGAAAATTTGATGATGAAATGAATATATATCGTTTCATTATCAAATATATATATATATGTGAGACACTCGTTGAAAAGCTGTGCATTAGGAAAGAAGTAGAAGACAGTCAGAGGTAACCTGTACCATGTATACAGTTTTGGTTTGGTTTGGTTTGGCTTGGTTTGGCTTGGTTTGGTTTGGTTTGGTTTGGTTTGGTTTAGTTTGGTTTGGTTTGGTTTGGCTTTGTGAGATAGGCAGAGTCATTTTCTATTATTCCTTTACACTGATATTCATTTTGTTGAAGAGTTTAAGAACATATTTTTCCTTTTACCCCTTTTATTAAAAGTATACTTTTGCCGGGCAGTGGTGGCGCATGCCTTTAATCCCAGCACTTGGGAGGCAAAGGCAGGCAGATTTCTGATTTCGCGGCGAGCCTGGTCTACAGAATGAGTTCCAGGACAGCCCGGGCTATAAAGAGAAACCCTGTCTCAACAAATATATATGTGTTATGTATATATGCGTAATTGTATATATATATGTAATATGTATATATATATATATATATATATATTCCGATCTATCTACACAAATATACGTAATTGAAGTTTCAGAGTGTAAAACGTTTAAATCACAAAATTGTAATTAATATAAGTTAGTGATTATACCAATGGTATGTTCTGGAATTTATTAGACAAGATACAATTTTCATATGTAAATTTGAGTATAGAAATATATATATATATATATATATATATATATATATATATATATATATA
>JADRCD010195701.1:0-32500 GCA_019843815.1 Montemys delectorum | reverse complement strand
GACATCGAAGTTGTTTCCAATTTCTGGCTACTATGAATAGAGCAGAAATGAACATGTTTGAGCAAGCATCTCTGTTGGTATGTAAAATGTACTTTGGATTTATACACAAAACCTGTATATCTGGATCTTTAAGTAAATAGATTTCTATCATTATGAGGAAACCCCATGATGATTTCCATAGTGACTGAGCAAGTTTGCACACCCAACAGGAATGGATAACATTTCATTTACTGCAAATCCTTCTGAGTATAAGTTGCCACTTGTTTTATTGACCTTAACAATTCTAAATGTAAAATGTAATCTCAAAGTATAAGATGAAATCTCAAAATAATTTTGATTTGCATTTCCCTGATGACAAAAAAATCAGAACATTTCAAGTATTTTCAGCCACTTGATTTTTCCTCTTTTGATAATTCTCCTTTTAGCTCTGTACCCAAATTTTAAGTCAAGTGGTTTTCTTAATATCTATCTATCTATCTATCTATCTATCTATCTATCTATCTATCTATGTATCTATCTATCTATCTATCTATCTATCTATCTATCTATCGATCGATCCATCTATCTACCTACCTATCTATCTATCAATCTATCTATCTATCTATCTATCTATCTATCTATCTATCTATCTATCTATTGGTATGTAGCCCTCTAATGGATTTTTAATTAGTTAAAATATATTTTCCCATTCTGTAGCCTCCTATTATGTCTTAATGATATTGTTATTTAACATACAGAAGTTTCTCAGTTTCATGAGTTCTCAATTATTAATTGTTGATCTTAGGAACAAAATTTTAAGATAAAAACAAAATATAAAAGAAAAGTAATTTTATTATATTTATAATTCCTGAAGCTAATAATTTCAATTAATTTGTTTTGCCAAGAAAAACAAACAAATAAACAAACAAACAACCTTTCTTTATTTTCTATGTTAAAACCAATGGATTTCAAATAGATTTACAAATCAACATTAATTGTAATAATGAAAAATAAAATCCTAATGAATATTATTTTATTTGAGTATTACAAAATACTTTACATATTTTTCATAATTATATAAAGTTTCATTTTGACTTTAATTTAATACTCTTTGATAGTTTTTATTCATTACAATACATACTAAAAATAATCCTATGCAATTTCAGACATTTTCATATCAGAGGATCCAGTTATTAACCTACTAATATACATTGTAATACTTTGAAAAAGATGGAGGAATAAAACAGCTAAATGTAATGTAAAGCATAATGTAATTCGAAGTAATTTTAGCTTAATTTTTAAATGTGATGCTCTTGAATATTTTTACATATGTAAAGTTGATTAAAGCCCCTAATATTTCAAGTTTAAAATTATGAAAAGCAAAGAAATAGCCAGGTAGGACCCCCCCCCCAGTGAAGGGATAAAGACAGTAATCCACCCACAAAATTTTCAACCCAAAAAGGTGGAACAGAGACTAAAAGAATGGTCTACTAATTACTAACCCAATTTGAGACCCATCCCATGGGCAACATCAATCTCTGACACTACTAATGATAATTTGTTATCCTTACAGATAGGAGCCCAGCAAAACTTTCCTCTGAGAGGCCCTACCCATCTCCCAAGCAGCTGACAGAAACAGATGCTGATACCCAAAACCAAACATTGGATGGAGGTCACAGACTCTTACATAAGAGTTAGGGGAAAGATTGAAGGCCCTGAAGGGTTTGGAAACCGCACAGGAAACCAACATTGTCATCTATCCTGGACCCCTGGGAGCTCTCAGAGACTGAGCCACTGAGATCATAAGGGCTGGACATGAGCATGTATGTTGAAGATGGGTACTTGCCTGCCTCAATAGTAAACTTCAAATCTTGCAGAGATTTAATGCACAAATGTTGGGGAATATGATGGACAACCCCCCAGAGGCATGGGGATAGCCTTAGAGTCAGAGGGGAAGTGAGTTGGGGGAGAGGAACTCAGTGAGGAGGGGACTATGAAGAAGTAACTTTATGAGGATATAAATAAATAAATAATAAATACATAAACATCAGAATTATAAACTGAAAGTAGGAAGCTTAGATGAAACATTTCTTAATTAGATGTTTCTTACTGAAATAGTAACATAGTTCCTTCTTTCACATTTAGTTTATTTATTGATTTTTGAGAAACACATGACATTCTGCATGTATTCTCTGTAGGTGTCAGAGAGTAACCACGGGACTGGGTTCTTCCTTTGCACCTTGTAAAGATTGATCATTATGTCAGTCTTGGATGCTAGTGTCCTAAATGCAGATTATTTTCCTGTCTTCAAAATCTCTGAAATAATCTGAGTTTATTTCACTAAAAAGGGATGTGTTATACCTGTAAGTACAAAATCATTCAAAACATTCTTTCCCATCAATACTTTATAAATTAGGACAAAGGTTAATACTGCTAGCCAGAAAAATACTCATGAATAGAGATATGTCAGTATCTCTGATAATGAAGATTATCCTGTACACTTACTTGATCTTAGTGCAGACTAATAGGGAAACAGAAAATAAATCAAAGAATTTCACATTATCTACATTGAAAATATTCTGATAAAGAATCTCAAAATTATGCCAAGTGACTCAAATATTTTTTTAAAACCTTACTAATCATCATGTCCCTGTAAGTCTAGTGGTGGCAATCAGTAGATCAATTATATAACATTATAAAATTGTCTTAAATATAAACTTTGTTGTTTCAATCAACACTCTATACATCACATCCAATATGATGAAAAGAAAATACAATCCATAGCAAAGAAAATAAGGATCAAATTATTTTTACACATAGGTCCACTTAAGTAGGTTATTTTTTATTCTTCAAAGTAAGTTTTTTTTTAAATTCAAGCCTTACTTAATACTTGTTCTCAGTGCATCAGACTTATTTCTATATTTCTTGAAATTGCTCATTAAGTGTTCCATTAAAGAATGCTTTTTATGCCTCCCTATTGAAACTAGTACTAACAGTTCCACATTCTTTATATGTATTAACAGAAACAAAACTTCCTTCCTATTTTTCCTTGAATCAATATATCCTTTTCATTTCTTGGGGTGAAATTAATAGTAATATATATTTGCTTCAAATTCCTAAAGAATAATGAATCACACATTTATGTTTTGTAACTCTTCATTAACCTTTAGACCTAGAACATATGATGAATGTTTAGGTAGATAATTACTCTAAATGGATATGAAAATTGACAATGGCTTAAATTGGCCCAGTGTCACATATACCATTTAACCCAAGTATGGTATTCTCACAGTATTACTAGACTTGGAAAAATGCAGCTACCATTAATGTGTAAGTCGTTACTGCTTTGTTATTATCATTTGGAGAGGATTGTTAAGTAGAATACTTTATTGGACATTGATATGTTTTAAAGATATATTGGTTCTTCATTTAGTAATAAATTAGTTCCAGTACATTAAACAGACATACCAAACTGATCTATTTTCCTTGTATATAGAAGCCAAATAATGTGTCTTCAGAAATAATAATGTGTCTTCAGATTTACTGATATCACTTGTTTTTAATGGCTGAGTTTTGTTGATTTTACAAAGGTATTCAAATAATATTAAATAATTTTCTTCTTTATTATTAAATTTTATTAAATATTGAAGGGCAGTGTACATTATTTTGTATTGATGTATCTATATAATACACACACAGACACACAGACACACACACACACACACACACACACACACAATCTACAGATACAGGCTTTTTCTTAATATAACAGAAACTACATTACAGTAGCATATGAATTGAAGCATGAGAATCTGAGATAGCTGCCCATAACACAAATGAACAAAATAATGATCACGTGTCTTGCAAATGTGTATGCAATACAAACACACAATTCAATGTAGTATACTGTAGAGAGCACTGGATCGCGCCCTAAGATGGTGCCAGCTTCCGCTCCTTGCTGGAGTGCTAGAGTGATAAACAACTCATTATTTGGCTGTGCTTGTTGTCCTGGTTTGTTTCTGCATTTGGCATCCTATCTGCCCATTTCACCTGGCCTTCTGCGATAGGCTTGGCGTAGAGCATTTAAGGGCCTAGGGTGTTACTCTCCGGGTCAGAAGATTGTTCAAGGTTCCTGAAGAAACTGCTTAAAGAAGAGCTCTCGGGTCATGTTGTTCTTGCTGGCGGAGATGGTCATGACAGTATACTATTGCATTTTATGTCTATATCGTGATGTATTAATCAAATCCACTTAACACTGATTTTGATATGATTCATTTGTTTTTACTCTCTGATTTATTTTATCACTTTCACATATTCATAAATAACATGATCATGTACCACTTTTTCTGTCTCTTAATGCATACAAAAATACAATTTTTTTTGTTATTTCTGTAAGTGGAATCACAAGTCAATTACGTATACACATAATCAATGTTAAGGAATTATGTTGAATATTTTTCAAAGGATAACTTCATTTTATATTTCCTTTAGATTCTGTGAGCATCCTTTCTCCTTTCTTGGTAAGTCTGAACATGTTTCATTAAGTCAACTAAATGTATCTTGGAGCCCATAACTTTTCCTTAATATCTATTAGCATCAATGGACTCAATTCACCAATAAAAAGACATAGACTATCAGATTGGGTACGTAAACAGGACCCAACATTTTGCTGCATACAGGAAACCCATGTCAGTGACAAAGACAGACACTACCTCAGAATTAAAGGCTGGAAAACAATTCTCCAAGACAATGGTCCCAAGAAAAAAGATGGAGTAGCCATTCTAATATCGAATAAAATCAACTTTCAGCCTAAAGTGATCAAAAAGGATAAGGAGGGACACTTCATATTCATCAAAGGTATGCTCTACCAAGATGAACTCTCAATTCTAAACCTCTATGCTCCAAATGCAAGGGCATCTACATTCATAAAAGAAACTTTACTAAAGCTCAAAGCAAGTATTGCACCACACACAATAGTAGTGGGAGATTTCAACACCCCACTCTCTGCAATGGACAGATCATGGAAACAGAAACTAAACAAGGACACAGTGAGACTAACAGAAGTTATGAAACAGATGGATTTAACAGATATCTATAGAACTTTTTATCCTAAAACAAAAGGATATACCTTCTTCTCAGCACCTCATGGTACCTTCTCCAAAATTGACCATATAATTGGTCACAAATCAGGCCTCCACAGATACAAGAAAATTGAAATAATTCCTTGTATCCTATAAGATCAACATGGTCTAAGGCTACATCTGAATAACAAAATAAACAATAGAATGCCCATATACACGTGGAAGCTTAACAACACTCTACTCAATGATAACTTGGTCAAGGAAGAAATAAAGAAATTAAAGACTTTTTAGAGTTTAATGAAAATGAAGCCACAACATACCCAAACCTATGGGATACAATGAAAGCAGTCCTAAGAGAGAAACTCATAGCTTTAAGTGCCTCCAAAAAGAAACAGAAGAGAGCATACATGTAGAGAGCCACGCCCGAGCTGCCTCAATCGCCATTACAACATGGCGCCGGCATCCAGTGTCCTCTCCCTGTAAACAAGTAGTCTGCACATGTGCTAAGGGCCAGAACATGCCAAGTCACAGCCCATTCCAGGGTGTCACATGAGGTAATGAGCAAACAGCCAATCTGAAATGAACATGCCGCTCCAGGGTGTGTGTGTGTGTGTGTGTGTGTGTATATATATATATATAAGCAATGCCTTTTCGGGGCTTGGGGTCTTCCTCTTAAAGATGCAATAAACGCTTGTTGCAGAAGGATCCTGGTGTCCGCATGCATTCTTACTGGTGAGACAATTGCGCGGATCACCGTTGGTGCTGAAATCCGGGAATTCACCATCGCCGGCCCAGAGGGGACCCCCCTTTCATGGAGAGGATTCAGAACTGCAGGACGAAGGTAAGCTCTGAGAGGCATGTTTGGTCTTGATCTCTTTCATCTTTCTCCTTGTTTAGCAGGTGCATTAGAAGCTTCCATTATTGTTTTGTTAGTGCTCTCTCTTTTTCTTTTGGTTTCATTTTGCTTACAAGACAACATAGGATGGGAGACTAGGAGCTCAAAAAAGAAAAGGCATGCCTAAGAAAATAGACCCTTCAAAAGTCACTCAGTCCACGGAAGCGAGAGATAAGGGAAAGGATGCCCTGGGAGAGAAGCATACAAAGGGAAAGTCCTCAGAAAAGAGATCTCTTTATCTGGTAAAGGAACTAGAGGTCTTGGGGCTTGATAGCTCTGAGTTAGAAGAACTGAGTCCCTCCGAGGAGGAGGACCTAGATGAAGAGGCGGCCCGCTGTGGGGAGGAAAGGTACCATCCAATGGGCGGCAAAATCGAGATCAAAAGAAGGCGGGAAATAGGAACCGTGCGGCTTCCCAGCCCGAGGCGAACTCCCAGGCAGCATTAGAGCAGATAAAAGAGGAGTGTTCAGTAAAGTCAGAAAAGGAGAGTTGGATACGGGGCCTACTATCAACCCTACAGTTAGAATTGAATTGTCACTTGTTTATCCCATTTTTCAAGATGCACAGGGTCAGCGTTTTCATGAGCCTTTGGATTTTAAGGTTATAAAGTCCTTGGCTGAGTCCGTCCGTACTTACGGATCACAGCCTCTTTCACTTTAATTTGCTAATGAACAGGCAGACGCTAATCATGCAGCTGGGATCAAGCCTGGGATAGGGATACGCTTTTGGGGCAAGGTTGCTTTGCTAATCAACAGACTGGTTACCAATTGCAAGTCTTTGAGCAGGTGAATCAGATTGCTATAAAGGCATGGAAGCAGCTACTGTGATGCAGCTGAGTAAGAACAAATAAATACCCTTTGGCAGCTAGCACAAGTAGGCTGCAAGTGGAAATATCCTGGCTTGTGTGTGACTTCCATTCAATATCAAAGTATTACTCAAGCTGCTAATCTCTCTCGATAGTTGTTTCAATATCTTACAGGTTTAGAAGATCTCATGAATGGTCTGAGATTGGCTATCGTCAGTGTCAACTCTACAAGAGGGGATGCAGGGCTGATTATCATCTTGGATTGCCTCTGCTGTGAATCATTTGAAAGAGTGGGCAGAAATAAGGCTAAATTTACCTCCTGGATTTCTTCAGCCTTTTCTTTCCTTAAGGAATGGGTGGGAAGTGGCCTGTTTGGTATTGCCTTGTGTGCTGGCTTAGTGTTTCTTCTCTGGATGGTTTGCAAGCTCAGAGCCCAACAAAAACATGACAAGGTAATAATTGCCCAAGCATTTGCTGCACTAGAGCAAGGAGCCTCTCCCGATATTTGGCTCAGCATGCTAAAAACAAAATAAATACTTAAAAGCTAATGGTCATCGAGACTTAGCTCTTGCACCCCGTGGGGTCTTATCCCATTGCACACAGGAGAGTGAGTCAAACTGCCATATATCCTCGAGGCCTGCTGCCTTTGGCCCCTACGAGGGGATTAGGCTGATGCCATAAACCAGGAGCAAACCAATGAGTAGTGATCCAAAGGATCCCACCGATCTCTTGGTGCTGGTAATGGACAGCACATCAGCTAGCCTAAGACACAAGGCATCTGCCAGAGCCTATCATTTATAAAAACAAAAAGGGGGAGATCTAGAGAGCCACGCCCGAACTGGCTCAATCACCATTACAACATGGCGCCGGCATCCTGTGTCCTCTCCCTGTAAACAAGTAGTCTGCGCATGTGCTAAGGGCCAGAGTGCATCAAGTAACAGCCCATCCCGGGGTGTCACATGAGGTAATGAGCAAACAGCCAATCAGAAATGAACACGCCACTCCAGGGTATATATAAGCAGTGCCTTTTCGGGGCTTGGGGTCTTCCTCTTAAAGATGCAATAAACTTGCTTGTTGCAGAAGGATCCTGGTGTCTGTGTGCGTTCTTGCTGGCGAGACAATTTCAAGGATCACACATACACCAGCAATTTGACAGCACAACTGAAAGCTCTAGAACAAAAAGAAGCAAATTCACCCAAGAGGAGTCAAAGGCAGGAAATAATCAAACTCAGGGCTGAAATCAACCAAATAATTTTCTTAAAAATATTAGTCCAAACAAGCAATTTAAGAATATACTTTTCTGTTTTTTTTCAAAACAGAGTTTGAGGCTTCTTTCAAAATTGCATTCCATGAGATTTGTCCTCCAATTTTGATATAAAGATTCCTATTCATATAAACACTACAAGAATTTTGGTTGTAAAGTAAGCCTCTAACTCCATATGGTGATCTGTTCTGACATTTACTTTATATGTGAGACTATACCCTGTATGCCTTATTACTCAATACCATGTGATACTTTGATTTTAAAGCAACTTCCATTGCTTATAGCATTCAGCCTTTGAAAATTTTAATGAATCAAATATCATATTAGCAACATGAAGAAGAGGATACATTTCTATTTAATACCAAAGAAATTACATTTTTCAGGTATTGACTTCCAAATCATAATTTTTTTCTTCTTTATGCTAAGAATTCATGTCTATTTAAGAAGCCAGAACATGTCATAGCATGAGATACTACTGACTAATAGCAAATGGTGAGGGGGCTATGATTTAGCTCCTATGAAGGAGTTTCAAATTATTGTCAAATAGGTAAACTGTTTAGATAAATCTGTTCAAAGTTGTGCTAAACAAAATGCTGAAAATTCAATATAAAATATAACAATGTAAAAAATCTTAAATGAAAGCCAACATGGCTACACGTCATTAGAGATTAGAACAGATTATAAATCATTTTGTCTATATTATATCTTCTATTAAATAAATGGCATCATGAAAAAGCCAGATACAGCTGACGTCAAATCCCATTTACCCAGTCCTATGAGCTTCATGTTTCTTCACAAGTCATCTAATCTGTTGGACAATTAGTTGAAATGTCACAATTTTAAATAACATATGTAAAATCGTCTGCTCACAAAAGATGTTTAAGTCTCATTATCTCAAACAATCTTCTTATCTATAAATAGGAGCAAGGACCACAAATATAATTTAGCACATTTATGTCAAAGGTTAGACCAGAGTACATAGAGACACTACTATAATCAGTAACTATAAGAAGCTAGACATGGGAAGACCAGGGCACCACAGTAATATCAAATAAAAATGGAGTTGAGATGGTATAAGTGCAACCACAAGCCAAACAATGCTGTTGAGCACTATTTCTCAGCAGAAAAAAAATGGAAAAACACAGGATACTCTCCTCTCAAAGTTCTTGATAGTTCCCAGTGATACCTCAAACTTTTAGTCTCCAGAATGACCAGAAAATAATTTTATAATAACAAACTACTGAGCATATTTTGCCCTCTCAATTCATCCTTAGGAAACCAATATACTGTACTAAGCTAGCAAATGATTATACTTACAAGTCCATTCACTTTTTCACATAAGCAAATACATGTGGCAAGTGTATACCTATTATGTTAATTCAGTGACTAACTTTTTTGACAAACTGTCACTCCATTATGAAGGTTAACTCATATTTAACCAAAACTTCTATTGTATTATTTGAAATAAGTTATCTAATTATAACAATAATAAATAATTGCTAATTTCAGCACTGAAATTCATTACTAATTACAAACAGAAGAATCCAGTATCTATTCACATATCCACATGAAAAAAATAGAAATCCCATTGTATCTTTTGTAATCAACAGTATTAACTGAATTATTTTACCATCTTTGTAATTTGAGAAAATGACCAGTATAATTTGAGAAAGGCCTGGATCATTCCTATAATTCCAGGAAAGAAAATTGAGGAAAGAGTAACATTTCAAGTATAATCTTGGCTTATGGTTACTTTGAGGCACTATATAAACATAATAATAACAGTCCCCCCAAAAGACAATAAGAATCATTTCAGATATAATATTTTTTCTAGGTATAAAGATATTTGGTTATAAGTGTCCTAAAGAATAAGTACTAGAATTCTATCAAGTTACGTGAATATTTTCAAAAATATTGCAGTATATTGTTTTTCCCCATTTTGAGATATTATATATATATATTTTTTTCTGGAGTATTTAAATCACTTGAGTTTATGTTTATGTTTTATATAAATTACAGTAATGAATCTTATATAAAATGCTGTGAGTATTTCACAAAAGCTGATTATTAAAATAAATTTACAAAGAGTCAGACTACAAAACCTACAATAAAAAGCAATGTGCCTAAAATATGAACATTGAAAATGATGAAACAAAAACAAATAGTCACAAATATTTTCTTTCAATTGAGGAAGAACATAGATTTTATAAACATAAACAATTTTTCTAAATAAAGAAGGCAGTAAAGTCTATCCTGCAATCATTATGCAGAAGTATAGATTTCTTACACATTGCAAAATATTATTAAATTGTCTGAAAAGAAAAGGAGAGTATTATGATGATGAAGAAAATATATTTAGGTATTGAGGGGAGATGAATAAATCAAATTAGCTGTTCAAGAAAGTAAAAGAGCATATAACAGGAAAAAGAATGTATAGATTTCCTAGGTGTGTTATACTGAGATGACAGAAAAATCAATCAAAACAAAACTTATGCAATCTTAAAGAAGATATATAAAAAAGTGGCACATGCCAGGATAATAATGATTGAAAGGAGTTTTAAAATTGAAATGAAAGTGTCAAAAAAAGAAGAAATATTATCTCAAAGACTTACTTTAAACCACCACACCCAAGGACTGGTGGGTAATTAACTATTTCACTTAGAGGAAATAAAGAAGTTAACTTCAGGAAGCACTTTTGCAACAATTCTGTCATTTTACTGACATATTTTGTCTGAATATCAGCTTATAAACCCTTTACTTGATACATGCTACTGATTTACTAACATGAAATTCATTCAAAATCCAATATAATTCATGTTAATGAGTACAGATAACCTAACTCTTGTATTTATAAAAACAAAAACAAAAACAAAACATTTCAAGCTTCTTTCACTTAGAACAACATTCGTTAGCATTACAAAGACCATTTATAAAGACCATTTTAAAGAGTGAGTCCATTAACTTAATGTACAAAGTGAACAAAGAAGATATTCATATAAAGTTGATAAAATCCATTTCTAGTCAGAAAAATGTACACATACATTTGTTTGTAGCAAAATTACATATATATGTATAATATTGTAGGGCAGTGGTCTGTTCAGGCAATCTAGGTTCAGTTGAGTAATGGGACTAGAATCCCGGAGCACCCAGTGGGCAATTTCTGTTCAGAAGAGATGGTAGGTGGTTGGCCAGAACTCCTGAGTCTTTGACCCCTGTTTCAGTCCAACCTCTTACAGCTGTCCAGGCAAGAGATGTGTGCTCTGTCAGGTAAACAATGCCCCAAGCTCCCAGTCATCTAACCACAGCCAGGCATGGCTCACCCCACAGATAGCCATGCCTCATCAATACAAGGGGTGGTGTGCCCCCTCCCCTCTCTCTTGCTCTTTGTTCTCTCTCTTGCCTTCTTGCTCTCTTGCTTCCTTTCTTTCCTTCTCTTTCCCTCTCCTTCTCCTTTCCTCTCATTCCTCTTCTTTCTTTCTCTCTACATGTCCGGCCTATTTTCTCTTTTCTATAATTAAATATCTCATTTATACATTGCCTCCTTTTTAACTAATGTACTGTACAGCTCCAGGTATCAGCAGCAGAGAGCTCCAGCCTTCAGCAGCAGAGAGACTCAGTCAGGCAGCAGCAGAGAGACACAGGTCCATATATTTTTATCTATCTATCCTTATATACAAAATTCAGATATATGTAAAAGTACTGAAAATTATCAAGAATTATGAAAAAGTCTACCATAAAAGGCCAATATCCTCAGTATTGTTTTTAGCCTAGTCTACCTTACACAACAATGGGGACAACAAATAGCTGTGGAATCTATACATATGGATTTTTGTGATTCACATTAGAGCCAAGACTTTGTGTCTGACAAATAAGTAATAAAAATATTTTCCTGTTCATCAATGTCAAATCCTCATTCTGAGTATAAAGATGAAGAACTGATGGATGAGTCAGGGTCTCTGTGTCTCCAAAGTGTCCTGTTGGAGAAGTGCACTGACCATCCAGAATACTTCACATAATACCTAAAAGTCTCTCATGATACCTAAATGTTGTTGATTATCATTATCATCATCATCATCCTCATCATCATCATCATCATCATCATCAACATTATTGTTGTTTTTATTGTTGTTCCTTATTTATTTTTGTATGAAGCAGAAGCAGAGCTGAGTTTAATTTGAAGGAGACAGTCTCACAACAAAACTTATGAAATTCTCATAAATAATCAAATTTCTTATATTTCCCTTCCAATATGTTATTGCCTGTGGTGATATGTATTGGTCAAATTCACTCAAAATTTAGTGATTGATTCCTTTAATTTTATAACCATTTAGTGGAAACATTGTTGTATGATTTACTACTATATTATGGGAGGTAACTTCAAAACTATTTTCATCTCTTTTCTCAGCATTCCTTCATTAGAGCACAGACTGGGTTGGTACTATTTTAACTGAAGATTAGTCTCTTAATCATTGAATTACATGAGGCCCTAAGAGAAATCACACTGATTATCTCTGGGTTCTACTAGTAAGAGTCAATGTTAAAATTCTGGGGCTTCCTTCAGTTTCTGAAGTACATCAGAAGACAGCAATTCCATAAATCACACCTTCATCACCTCTCTCTTCTTATCATAAAATGGAGAGGTGGTGTAAATTTCCCTTGCTTAAAAGCCAGTTTATTATTATTTTTACATCAAAAGCAGAAACATTATTAGGGCTATATTTCAATGACCTTGACGATTCTCATAAAGACAGAAAAGCATAAGGTTCTGCAAATTGACAGTGGATAAATTTCCACACAAAGAACAACACAAGTTCTAAATCCTTAATCATGTGCTTTTCTTTCTGTACTTGATGCAACCATGGACAGATTCACTACTCAGAGGCCTGTAATTTGGCAGAGTACCACTGAAATGACTGTCTAAGATCAACCCCTGCTATTGAGCTGAAAACAGTTTCTTTCTGATAATCTTCCTGCCAAGAGCTAAGTATCATAAGGGCACTGAGGTCTAAGTTCTTTTAGCATCAAAGAATCTCTTCTAGTGCCTGAATTTTGCTCAAAACCCCTTCAGTGGGTTGGATGCTCCTTCTTCCGAAATGCAGCATATTAAGTTGTTGCCTAAGTAGTTCAGTTTTGTCCATATCATCTGTTAACAGGTGTTACATGATTGTCTCTTTTCTAATCGTCAGTATTATTATCTATTTTACTACCCTTCACTCTATCCTAGTTTTCTAAAACCTCAATTAAGAAACTTCAGGGTCAGGAGTTTGTGATCATTTCTCCTGATTGTCTCAAATACCTCAATGTACCATTAGTATTAATATTCATCAGTTACTAAATGTAACACATTTTAAATTTAGTTTTATCTGCATTTTAAAGAAAGCAAACTCTAAAAGATTTTTCTTCAGAATTCATTACTTATTAAGAGATTTATTGAAAATTTTCACTAATGTGTGTGTTAGTTTTGGGGAAAAATCTTCAGCAAGATGAATCCGTTAGACTACATTCTACCAGTGAGCTGTATCTTCAGCCAGCTCATATTCAAGCTTTAGTGATGAACCAGCCCCATTTAAAGAATCAGACAAATATAACAAAACAACTCAAAGAAAATTAAAAACAAAAAAAGGAGCCACAGGGCATCCCTATTATACAGGATTTAAAAACCTACCAAGGAGATGTGGAGCCTTTTTTTCCTGAAGAAGTGGAGAAGTTTTCCTGGTGAGTAGGTTACTCTCCATCCTGTTAGTTCTTTCTGTAACACATCAGAAATCATATCATTGTGGTATCTTTTGATGTTTCTGAATAAGCTGAGGATTATTTTATGATCCAAGGAATAGGAATTAGTCCCAGACCTAATCACTTTTTAACAGCAGCCAGTGTTACAGTTTTACTCTTTTGTTTTCTATGTCTCTGAAGATTTGACAGTGTTTTTCCTCTCTTCTGGTTTTGTTGCCACCTTTATGTTTCTTTATTCTAGGGTCTTCCCTCTTTTGTCCACTCTGTATTTCCTTTTGCCTCCACTGTGGTTATTTGAGCTCAAGCAGTTTACAGGATTTAAGCTAATCACATAGTAACAAGAGACCCACTTTGCTCTCTCTGTACTTGTATTTTTCTGGTTTCTTTTCAATGTTACCAGTTTATGTATAAGACAAGGCCACCTGATAAACATCTTTTCATGAGTCCAGTAATGCAATACCAAGGAAAATAGTACAGAAGAAGCTCTTCGGAGATGAGAGCGCAGGATTGAGGAGTTTGCTTCTGCGGACAGAAAAAAGGATGTTTGATCCAGTCTCACCCATTGCTTTTTGATCAAAGTTGTTTGGATGAATTTTGCCCTTGCATTTTACCATGATTTAGTCTTTGAGGCTTGTGCTCTGGAATAATCACTCACAGAAATCACCCTTTTAGCCTACCAGGCCAGGTTCTCCCCTTTCCTTTTAAGTGTAAATCTTTCTAGGATCACATAGACACTATGATGACTTGTGATAGGAAAAATCCAAGTAGAAATTGTTTAAAACTGCTCTAGCTGATATTGTGTCTGCAGGAGCTGAGACAGTCAGCTAAAATTGTCTTATATTTTTCTCATGTTGTACACTGAGTGTTCCAGACAGGTGGTGCTGGCATAAGCATTATTTGGCTGACTGCTTGACTCATTTTGCTAAAAGCAGCCAAGGAGGAAAGACAGAGTCAAATGGTTGCTAATTAGCAAGTCCATTTACCAAATCCATGTGGTCCTTAAAAAACAACTTATTTATAGGAGCATAAACACTAAAGTGTTATAATATAATATTGAAACAGTTTATTATTCAAACTACTAGCAATATTAAGAGTCTAAAAGTTTTTCACACTTGCCTAGTAACCCAGATAAGTGAGGTCACTATTGAGTCTTGATCTGTGGAAATCTGGGATATGTCACCTAAGAAATTTTCCTCATTTCATTATTTCTGTCAGTTCCTGTATCAACTATGGTTACGATGCTTTTTATCAAAGTACCTATTGCTACATAATATAATATTCAAAAAACAGGAAAAGCAAACTAGCTCAATAATTTATAGATGTAATATATAATAAGTGAATTATTCCATTCCCATTGGTTACTTTAGCCAACAATTAGAATTTGGATCATAAGCATGTCTCCAAAGTCATATGTTAAAGACTCAATTCACTACTGGCAATGCTTATAAAAAGCAATCCTGTCATGATGATTGATTCACTGAGTTCATAGCTGAATGGAATTGAATCAGGCATAGTTGAGAGTTACAGGTAACTGGAGCCAAGTCTAGAAGGGATTGTCTTGTCCCACAACCCTCTATTTATCTTGATGTAATTGTTGTCCAAGAGGGGTTGCTTTTATCTGCTATTTAACCAACTCATGGAGCCAAATTAGCATGGAACAAAAGCAAAAGCTCTAAAACTAGAAACTACACCAAAACATTCTTTTTAAAAGTTGTTTATATGAAGTATTTTATCTCAGTGAACATCTCTGGGTGACACAAAGCCACTGTAACTGACAGATGTGGAAGGCTTTGTGCTTGTCAAAGTTTTTCTCTTTCTCTCCTCCCACCCTGTTCTAACTTTTCAATGCTGGTGACAGAATACTGGACCTTGCTTATGCCAGTGATACACAATAAAGCTGCACCACACCCTTAGACAAGCATATGCAATACTAATTCTTAGTCCTTAGGGAACAGAACCAATTAATTTTTATAAGCAATAAAATAGTTTGAATACTCAACTTTCTCAATTTTCTTCGTTACTGCTTGCAAACAAGCAACACGAAGCAAAGTTTGAAGTTTTATTGAAAACATTCTATTAAAGAAGCTATAATTACACCAAACCAGAATGAAACAATATCCTATGCTATAGTCTCCTTCTTGAGGGAAACAGTTTCATTAGACACATATTTTCCTTCTATAAAATAGGTCTCCATATGCCAAGGCTTTGGATTAGCTTCTCCTTTATTTTCTATATCTATCTACAAGGTTCTTGATATTTTGGTTTTGTGATTCTGATTAACTTTTTCCTCTACTGATATTCAAAAATCAATGAGGATATAGAATGAGGAACTTTACCTGCTTCATGTTGGAGTTAAACACACATTCATTTTAGGTAAATGTTTCCATTATAATCATAGAGGCTCAAACATATAGTGTCAGACTGGAAAAAGATAAGAGTCTCTTATGTAGAAAAATATCATTGCATTTAGTTATGCTGTAATTATACTAAATGCTTATTTTGCTTTTTAATAAACATTCCTATTTGAATATTTAATAATGTACTCAATTCAGTTTTCCCTTATTAAAATTCCTGTGTTCATTATTCTTTCTCCTTTCAAATTCAGTAGATATAGTTGATACAATTAGGAAGTACATGTTAACTTAGTACATAACCATCTTTCTTAACCATTGTGATGTTTAACTTTATTTGTATAACCACAAACTCTATTACATTATTGAAGTTTATATATAAAGTTAAATTCTTAAGAAGTATATAAAAATGTTGATAATGAATTTAAACAAATGGTTTTCTGATTCACTCAGTTCAGTACGTAAATTTTTAAGACTCACTTAAAGTCACGTGTCATATTAAGAAGTCTGAATTTATATTTATACCTTTTCACATCTTATGATCACACTTCCATATATGTAAATGATACAACTTTAATGATCTAGTAAAATAATACAATACTATCATAGCTCTAAGATCTATATATGTATTTTATTTGCTCATAGTGTATCACTTTTACTATGTTCTTAGACATGGAGGCTCAGAATTTCACACTTCTTTAGATATAGTCTGTACAAATAGGTTGTCTAGGAGCTGTACATAAGCTGTACATAAGGACATGCACATAAATTGTGTAGTAAATCAGAATTAATGGTCAAGTACACACGATGAAGACAGCATAGTGCAGTCCACAGGTATACCAATAACCAGAAGAACAGTCTTGAGCATATGACTTCATACTGGAATTAAACAACTACTGGATAATAATTATTTGGGGTTATGAGATAATAGTCTATCATGATGTTCCTCATCCTGAACCTTTACTTCCATAACGACAGTTATATATTATTTGATGAGTAATAATATCACCATTATAATGGACTTATGACCTTGCATCCTTGAATTCTAGAGCCAACCAAGGACTGTTATATCTGTAAATGTGTCACTGTTTCTCCCACATCCAGGCTTATTGCACTCATCCTAGCTAACGTGCTGTTATTTTTCTAAGACAGTTACATCTTAGCTGCTATTTGTGCAATAATTACTGATTTCTATTTTACAGCCATTCATAATTCTATTTTGTCATTGATGACAAAAGTTCTAGCAGAAACTGTAAGGAATATGAAGTTTGTACCTGGATATAAGACATTCATCCATCTGTAATGTTTCTCAGTGAAGTAGAATAGCAGGTATCAAGTAGTAATTCTTAGGAACTACTCTGCTTTTTAATGTGCACATAAGCATTCACTCCACAAACATACAAACAACACAATTTCTTCTTCATTTTCAATTGTTAATTTGTTTACTTTTGACACATTGGAAAGGGCAATATATTCTCAGCCTTCAAGAATAAATTTCTGATAAGAAGAGAATGGTAGAGCCAAAGCAGGAAAACTATATTTTGGACAATATTGAAGAACTGAATCAACAGTAGGAAACATTGCTTCTTCTTTCTTATAAAGAAAAAATACATATTTAATGAGCTTGTAGAGGTCATAAGTGGTGAAATGATCTATTTTCTGCAGAAGAAAATGTTCTATCCAATGAGCCCTTGCATCTTTACATTTCCTGCAGTGTTGCCCATCATTCTATTTAGTATTGTGGAGACAATATAAATATAGAATCTCATGGCTATTGCTCCTGGTATTACCTGTTCTTGATTACCAGGTCTCTTCATATAGTGTTTAACTGAAACCATTTCTATTCTACAAAGCTGAATTTTAACAAACGGCATTTCCAAACTTCCCTTCACTACTCTTACTTGATGTGTCCTCTCCTTTCTTTAAATCTTCACACATTCAGAATTTTGAACCTGCCTGAGGCATCTGTCAGTGTGGGCAGAATGGAGTTTTGAGTTTCCACTGAAGCAACTTTCCAGTCACACTGCTACTTAGAAATGTGTGGTTTTTAGCAGGTTTATTTAATCTTTCATGCCCTCCTATCATACATTTTAAAATAGGCATGAAGGGCTAGGGTGTAGCTTTGTGGTAGAATAATTTCTCACTAAGTACAAAGCCTGAACTTTAATCCAATGCCGTATGCTCTTTAAAAGTGGCTCAATAATACTTTATATGCTGTTGAATTTTTATATAAGTGAAACTGCCATATCTCCCTACAAACTCTAATTTTGCGGAAATGCAGCTTAACTTTCTTGATTTCGAGAAACGGATATAAAAATAGAATGTACCAGCTCGGACTCTGTCAGAGTTTAATGGCTTAATGAAGAAGTCATGTAAAACTCTTGTTACTTTTCATATTGGCGAATCAAATAATTGGTAAAATAAATTTAAAGAAGACAAAGTTTATTTTGGTTTACAGTTTGGTATCCCAAGTCAGGAATCTATGCTGAAAAACATATGGAGTGGCTGGTAATATTCTGTCCATCTCAAGTAATCAGTGAGTGATAAATTGTATTTCAGAACACTTTCTCCTTTTTATTCAGTAGGAGACAACACTGGCCCTTGGAATGGTGCGACCCACATTTAAGGTAGTTACCAGAGATCAATTAACCTATCCTAGGAAAACCATTATAGAAATGCCTAGTGACTTGATTCTATGAAAGATCTAAATACCATGAAGTCAACAATAAAGATTAACCTTCATATAATCACTTGGCCGATGAAGAAAACCATCCACTTTTTATATCCTATTAAAAGTACAGTTGCAGACATGCAGTATTTCAATGCATTTACAAAGAAATCTTATTATTTCATTTTTCTTTTCAAATAAATTTAAGTCAATGGTGTGTGTATTCACTAACTATTTATTATTTGAAAGACATTTAGATTGTTTCTATTCCTATAGATTGTAACTAGAGTAGAAATAAACAAGGCTGAGTAAATATTTCTAGATTTCTCATTTATTAGATGTGGAGCCAGCAAAGATCCCTTCTCACTCCATGGGCTTTGCTTCATTCTACCGATGATTTCCTGTCTGAGAGGTGATGAGATGCCTCAAATAGTAAATACTCTTGTCCATGCCTTTGGCTGGCTCTAAAAACACAAATACAAGACCATATGATGGGAAACACCACAGATGATGGATACAGAGCACGGAGGAGTAAAGGAGGAACCTAGCTAAAATCCTTTTCCCTGATTGCTAGTTCTCATAGTATTAGAAAGTTCTATGCAGTCTACCAAGAGGGTGGGGACCAGAAACAGTACTCTTACCATCTTTGGAATCCAATGAATTACAAGAGTAATCTGTTTTGCAAGATATGCAAAGGGTAAAATAGAGAGACTTATCCCTTGTAATTAAACAATATTCATCTAGTTGGATTCTGGGCTTGTTCATTAAAAAGAAATAATGACCGGGTGGTGGTGGCTCACGCCTTTAATCCTACAACTTGGGAGGCAGAGACAGGAGGATTTCTGAGTTTGAGGCCAGCCTGGTCTACAGAGTGAGTTACTGGACAGCCAGGGCTATACAGAGAAACCCTGTTTCAAAAAAAAAAAAAAAAAAAAAAAAAAAAAAAAAAAAACAGGAAAAAAAAGAAATAATGAGAAAAATCAAGGAAGTCAAACCAGATGGGAAGAAAGTAGGAAAGTATTGGAAGGAACAGAAGGAGGAGAAAAAGGAAAAGAATTCGTGCTTGATAATGTAAACCTAAGCAACAAACTGTGGCTGGTTATGTTATGGCCCATAGAACAAAATACATTACTCTTGCTTTCATGAACCAGTATAGTTTCTGACTTTATTTAAAATATTTGTCATTATACCCACAAATAAATATGTATATCTTACCCCTGTAAGTACCTTCTCGCTTGAAGTTTCATCACAGTGATCCATAAGAAGTCAAAATGTATTAATCGATTTACCATGAGGTATACATCCATAAGTGATACACCTTCAGTACTAAAGATTCAATGGACACACCAAACAGGATAAAGAAACACTTGGAAGAAAAGGAAGGATTTCTTTTTTGAGAATCAAGTCTTTTTTATATGACAGGGGAAATATGAAAATGTCCAATGCATAAATGGAGAGATATGGGAAATTAGTGACAGCAGAAGGGAAGAATCAACTTCTCTAAGAACTAGGTCTAGGCCAAAAAACTGGACTGCCTTAAGCACCATACACATAAGCCACACTGGATGGGCTTCTGAGGTCATAGACTCAACTGATTTGACATACACAGGGACACACAAATACATATATAATTATATATGCACATAATGTCTATCTGTAATCTATCATTTATCAACTATCATCTGTCTATCATCTATTTACCATCTATCTATCTGTCTGTCTGTCTAACTGTCTGTCTATCTATCTATCTATCTATCTATCTATCTATCTATCCATCCATCCATCCATCCATCCATCCATCCATCCATCCATCCATCCATCTATCTATCTATCTATCTATCTATCTATCTATCTATCTATCTATCCATCCATCTATCTATCTGTCTATCCCATTCTTTTTTACTGAGTCACTGATAACTCTCTTGGCAACAGTCTAAGGGTATGCATACGCCATGTAGAGCTGGCGCTGTATTCCTCTTTCTCTGTTTCTATATGTATGTGGATTGTGTGCCTGTAGTGTCCATAAGGGTGAGAATGGACCACTAACTCTTCAGGAACTAGAGTTACATATGTTTGTTTCTGCCCCATGTGTTCTAGGATTTCTGCAAGAACAAAAAGTATTTTTAACTAAAAGCCATCTCTCCATCTGAATATTTCTTTTTTACTAACATACAGAATAGTTTTTACAGTTGTGTATATAGAGATGAAGCTCTATAAGAAACACATATTTTCAAATATTTTATTGATTTAGGATTTTTGAAAGTTATACTGTGTTTTTAAATATTAGTGTGGGAAGAGGATAGATCCTTTAAATGCAAATGACCCACAAATTCAAAGGAAGTTTAAGGTATCTGGAAGCTGGAGCTATAGAGGGTCATAAGAACTTCAACTTGCATTCTGGGTACCAAACCAGAACTTTTTGGAAGTAATAGTTCTCTTAAACATGATTGATACATATTAAAAACTCTATCAAGTTTGAAAACAATTTGCTCTTATTTTAGGAGTTTAGCATGTAATTTTCACATGGTTCATTCATCATCCTTTCAGATGTTTTTTGAATAAGAAATAAAAGAAAGTAAAAGTTTGAACAAATATGTGTACTTGAATATTAATAGGACCTTTATTTATAATGATACTGAAATAGAGAGAGGTCAAATCCCTATTGACGAGTTAAGAAAAAATAAGCTATGGCATGATTATAGAATAGATTATTTATCATTAATAAAATAAATTTGGCATGCATATAAAATATAAAAGGATCTCTAAATATTCATAAAGAAAAAAACAAAACAAAGACCATCTTTCTTTGAGCCAAGGGTTCATATTATGTGATGTAATTTACACTGAATTTTTAGAAATAGGAGCCAGTGTTTTCTTACAAAACACCCCAGAGTTTCCCTTTTATGAAGAGAGTCTGGAAGGAACAGACAGAATGAATTCAAGAAATTGGAGATTTGTGTAGGTGCTTGCTTAAGTATCTGTCTCAGTTATGATGATATTTTCAAAAATGTACCCTCTTACATCACCAAACAAAGGGTACATGTGAAGAGACCCATGGCTCCAGCCACATATGTAGCAGAGGATGGCCTTGTTGGACATCAGTGGAATGAGAGGCCCCAGTGTAGGGGAATGCCAGGACAGGAAAACAGGAGTGAGTGGGTTGGTGAGCAGCAGGTGGGAGGGATAGGGGGTTTCAAAGGGGAAATGAAGAAAGAGGATAATATTTGAAATGTAAAGAAAATATTTAATAAAGAACATTTCACAGAAGCACACAATTGTGAAAATATATAGTTATGTCTTTTAAATATGTTGGTTAAATAAAACCAACCAATATGTTGGTTTTATGTGTATTAGCCATTATCTTAGTCAGGGTTTCTATTCCTGCACAAACATCAGGATCATGAAGCAAGTTGGGGAGGAAAGGGTTTATTTGGCTTATTTCCACATGGCTGTTGATCACCAGAGGAAGTCAGGACTGGAACTCGAGCAGAGTAGGTCAGGAAGCAGGAGCTGATGCAGAGGCCATGGAGGGATGTTCCTTACTGACTTGCTTCCCCCTGGCTTGCTCAGCCTGCTCTCTTACAGAACCCAAGACTTCCAGACCAGGGATGGCACCACCCACAAGGGGCCCTACCCCATTGATCACTAATTGAAAAAATTCCCCACAGCTGGATCTCATGGAGGCACTTCCCCAACTGAAGCTTCCTTCTCTGTGATAACTCCAGCCTGTGTCAAGTTGACACACAAAACCAGCCAGTACAGCCATGAAATAGCTATTTTACTTGATCATTTATTTGTTTCTTGTGTAATTCAGAATGCCAACCCATAATTAGTGAACAAAGGATGATAAGTTATGTAAAATTGTACTACTTTATGTTCTTTAAATTAAAGCTAAAGCTTTTAGTTTTTATTTGAATATGTCAAAGGTGTTGTTACCTTAAGTTGGCCAGTTAAAGAACAGTGCCTTCCTGTGGCATAAGACGCACAATCTTTACAACATACAAACAGTAATTCATAAAAACTGACAAACCTGGAACCAACCCCAGGCACAAAACATCCACCTACAATCTTTATTGCTTGCAAGATGTGTTGGAACAGTGGTAGCACAGAATATGAAGGAGTGGCCAACCAATATTTGGTTTAACTTGATGCCTATACCACAAAAAGGAATGCATGAATTACATACACTCAAGGATGGCTAGGAACTGGATACTGAATAGTGCAGAGACCTAGCATGCAACCAGACTCAACTGCAAGAAAAAGGCAATTAAATCATCCCTAATGGTATTCTGTTATACTCATAGATCAGTACTTTGGTCCGTTTTCATCAGAGAGGCTTTGCTCAGAGAATAAGGGAGTGGAGGCTCCCTCCCAGACATTATGCATAGAGTGAAAAGCAGAGAGTTCCATCAGGTCCTTCTCCTAGGAGATCAGGGAATCCTGCAGAAGATAGGGAAAAAACTATTAAGATACAAAGGAGAAGGCTGACACCAGGAGAAGATCGACCACTGAATCAACTAAGCAAGGCTCACATGAGCTCACCGAGACTGAAAGGGCAAGCATGGAGCCTGCATGCACGTATATATGGTATAGCATTAGCTTGGTGTTCTTGTGAGGATCATAACAGTGGAAGCCAGTGTGTCTCTGATTTTTTTGCCTGGTCTTAAGACTTTCTATATTGGTTTGTCTCACCCAGCCTTGATATGAGGGCTTTTACCCTATCTTATTATATCTTGAATTGTCCTGTTTAGCAGATGTCTAGTTGAGACCTGTCCTTCTTGGAAAAGGAAAAGAGAAGAAGTGGATCTGGAGGTGGTGGTAGATGGAGGGGATGAGCTTGGAGGAGTAGAGGGAGCAGAAACTGTGGTTGGGATGTACTGTACTAGAGAGGAAACTATTTTCAATAGAAAACTCCATACTTATTCAAAAATGTTCCCTTTAGACTCATGATTAAAATTATCTCCTATATTTACTTCTACAGCACTTGTCCACATAACACTTCAACTAAAACTTCAACATGTTTAACAATCATTAACAGAAAAATACATCAAGCATGTATCTTCGATGTGGCATATACAAATTTATTTGCATATTTTACCTGAATAATTTGAAATAGTACTGGTCTTATATTTGCATATATTTTTCTAATTGGAACTTGGTACTTGATTCGTAATTATATAACAAATAAGCATTTGTGGAAAAGAATACATGTACAGTGTCATTCTCTCACAAATATTCCAATAGACAATCATTATGGCATTGTGGTTTAGTTCATTTTTAATTTATTAACATTAATGTTAAAGGATTAAAAATGTGTATATACTTTTTGAGTAATTGGGCCTAAATACTTCTTTTGAAGTGACTTACTTTATTTAATGTATAAACTAAAAGATATGTTATTTGTAAACACATACATCAAATAGATAATATATACATGTAACATATATAACAAATGCATAGCATATGCATGCCACACATCTGAGCACATAATTCATACATACAATAGATTTAGTAAATACATAACACAAATATATAATCTATAATATAATACAATATAATACAATATATAATATGTAATGTGCATCTTGTTAGTACACTCTCATTTGCCCTGGAGCTTTCCATTTCTTTTGCTCCACCGCTGCATCCCCACAATACTCATCATATCACTCATGCATGATGGAAAATATCAACATAATTTGAAATTGATCATCTGGGTGCTACAGTCCTCATCAGACTTCTTCAGTGTAATGTCATGTGATCCCTATTGCTGCCACTTTTGTGTCTAAATATGCCATACATTACTGAGTCTCAATTAATGTTTTATCTTTAGGAGTATAAAAGCTACACAAATTGTTTGGAATTCTCTGCATGGGTAATTGACCGGTTTTCCCACATATGTTGAAACACTTCTTTATGTTAATATATGCTTATAAATATTTATTTACTTCCCAGAATTAAAATTGATCTTTCTTTGTGTATTCTGCCACCTGAGTTCTCTCTGTTTCGTATGTGGGACATTGTTATTGTCCCTTTCAGCCTACCAACATTCATATCACTTTCCCTTGAGTTTCTTCTTGCTCTCTGTCATTACTAAATATGAATTATTATTTTAAAATTTCCTTATCAGCTACTAATTCACATATTTCTGCAAAGACACATGATATTTCATGATTGACAGAATTAGGAATGGTTTGTGTTCCTGTTGCTAGTGAGGTTTCATTATTCTGGAGATTCTCAGTAGAATGTAAGGCATCTAATAATCCTACAGAAATATTTATGTAAAATTGTGAATGAATTTACTTATATCTTCATAGTATCATGCATAGTGATAAAGATGATAATTTTGTGTTATTCAATCATTTCATTAATTATTTAAACTGCAAGTTTACTGGAATATATTGTATAAATAACCATAATTTTCTAAGACACTATTAAATCATTTCCCCAAGTGGTTAAAACATTAAGAATTCTTATGATAACTACATGGAAGAAATCTGTTTTACAATTATTGACAGCTGTTAGTGTGCAAATTTGTTAGTTTTCATAACTTATTTTGAGACAAGTTTTTACTCTATGGCCATGGCTGGCATGGAACTTGCTGGCTACGTAGATATCACTGCCCAAAATCTCATAGAGATCGCCTGGCTCTGCATTCTGTGTAATGACATTAAAAGTATGAACCACAATATCTCAGTTTATGATTTATTTGTCTGTCCTTGCTTTCCTATCTTTCTTTAAATTTTTGATTCCTCATAATATATGATTGTTTCACTTATTAACCTATTAAACTTATTTAAAATTTGTATATGTTTGTAATTTGGCTGTTCATAGTTTTTGCCTGCTTTTAATTAACTTATACTCTTATCATTACCTTAAAAGATGTTTGTACATTTTTACATGCAAGTAGTGTATCAAATAAATGTTTTGTAAATACTTCCTTACATTTGAACTATCCTGTTTGGTTATTTTAATAATGTTTGAGGCAGAACAGAACCTTCATCTCATTGTCATATGCTACATTGTGAAATTTCAATCAGCATGAGATTTCATGTCCTCCCATATTGCCTGACAGCACTTCATACAGCTGGGTCTCCTTACACCACAGCATTGGAAAATATCCTCCTGCTGCTTGGTTTAATTTCTTGTTTTGATTATCATGGCTCATTGCTAATTTTCACAGTTGGAGGTCACAGAAAACAACTGACCTGGAATTGATATTAAAAGTGATTAAGGACTATGAATGCTGAAAGTCAATAGTGGAGAATGCACACCAGGAAAAACAAGTTTATTGAAAAGCAGGTACAATAATGAAGCATAAGAACAAAGAAATAAAGATTTTCAGTGTAGTCCTTGAAGTCAATGAGAAATGAGAATCTTGTAAAAGACTTAACTGATATAAAGGCTAATTATTTCCATGTCTTGAGGACCACAACTGACATCTCTTGGGCTGAAAGGTAACAATAGACCCGACCAAAATATTAAATTAATGCTACTTGTCGTTAATGATTCCAGAACCATAATTTACTCTATAAGGTTTAACTGTATTGATAATGCATACATGCTAAGCTAGCTGAAAACCCTTTGGACTGTAAGCTTACTCCAGAACAAGATTGCATCCACAGATATCTTGTCCGTTACTCTTTTGGCTAAGTTTATGTAAGTATAAAATTCACTCATGCAATTTTCATACTGAATTGCGTCCTTTTTTGATTCATGATTAGAGTTTTAAAATGCAAAATTTGAGCATTTTCTTCATGGAACATGCTTGTTTGTTTGTTTGCATGTGTCCACAACTAATCAAGTCTTATGCCATGCAGATGTCTCTTATCTTTCATTATACAATTATGGTAGTTTTAGGGTTTTAAACATATTGAATTGGTCAATTCCCCATATGAATGTTTATTTATTTCAGGCAACATTTCTTTTGTTTTGTTTTTTTTTTTTTTTTTTTTTGAATGTTAAGATATTTTATTGGGATTCTTTTTGTTAATTTTTTCATCAATCATTCTATTCATTTACATCACAAATGATATAATCCTCCACAAGCCCCCAACTCATCTGCCCTCTCCCCCTTCCCCATTCTACAGAGGATTTCCCCAATCCACCCACCCACTGCCCCACCACTCCAACCTCCCTCCTGTGCTGGAGCATAAAACCTCCACAAAACCAAGGGCCTCCACTTCTATTGATGTCAGACAAGGCCATCCTCTGCTACATATGTATCTGGAGCCATGGATCCAACCCTGTAAACTCCTGGGTTGGTGGTCTTGTCCCTGGGTGCACTGTGTGGTTCAGCCAGCTGATATTAATTTTTCCTATGGGGTTGCAATCCACCTCTGCTCCTTCAGTCCTTTCCCCAGATTTCACACTGGGGTCCCCCAGGTCAGTCTGAAGACCTTGGTCCCTCAAATGAATTCCTTTAGCTGTTCTGTAAAAGATCAATTGTCTGACTAAATATGGACTAATTCTTATAGTGTGGATTCCGTTGCTTTAATCAAATACTAACAAAATAGTATCGAGGCATTTACTGTTGCTCCAGATTACATCATAATTTGAGATTGTATGTATGGCCTTTACATGTATGGTTGTAAAGCCATCTTTGGATATGTGCAATTTCCTATGGCTTTGGGTGATAATGTGGTTGTTATTAGGACTTGGTATATTTGCAAACAGCATTGAATCTTTCAGGAATGGCTACTTGGTAGCCCTCCATTCATATTTAATTTTCAATGTATTTTCCAACCTCTTCCATATACTCATTATATATATATATATATATATATATATATATATATATATATATAATATATAATAAAATGTCTATATAAATGTAGACTATATTGAATATGAAAATTTTCACACAATACATAATATTTTAGTATACATTAAAATACATGTTAAAATTTTAACTGTGGTTGTAAGGACTGCAGCTAATGCCTCAATGCATAATCAGCAATTGTTCTACCATTGGATTATATACCCAGGGTTATATAGAGTCACTGAAACATTTACTTAAATATCTATAAGGGTACAGTTAAATGATTTTAAATTACTACAAAAGCATAGTTGAATGATTGAAATGTTTATTATTTCTGGCATAGAAGAATAGATTAAATTTAAAATTATTAAAAGTATTAGTTCTTTTTTCAGTTTATTTATGTACTTTTACTTCTTAATTTATTATTTTGCTTATTTATATAACAAATGTTGTTCCCTTCTGGGCCCCCCTCCCAGAATTCTTTACCCCTTTCACTCTCTGCTTTACTTCTGTGACAATATCCTCCCCCACTCCATACTACCACCACCCCTGGGCATCTCCCTTCCCTGGGGCATCAAGACTCCACAGTACTAGGAGCATGCTCTCCAACTGGTAACTCAATGGGGGGTGACCTTAGCTGGAATGCTTAACAGTGAGGAGATCAGACTTGAAGAAACTACCTCCAGTAGGCAGACAGGGCCTCCAGTGGAGGGATCTGGTCAACAAACCACCTTTAAAATTTTGACCCAGAATGATTCCTATCTAAAAGAAATGCAGGGACAAAAATGGAGCAGAGACTGAAGGAAAGGTTACCTAGTGAGCAGACCAATTTTGGTTCCATCCCATGAGCAGGCACCAAACCCTGACACTATTACTAATGTTATGTTATGCTGCAGACAGGAGCATTGCTCTACCAGCAGCTGATTGAGACAGATATAGATATTTATACCTAACCTTTGTACTGAGGTTGGGGATTCCCTACCCCTAAGGAAAAGTTAGGGGAAGGACTGAAGGAGCTGGTAATGATAGTAATCACATTGGAAGACCAACAGTTTCAACTAACTTGGACCGGTGGGAGATTCAAGAGACTAAGCCACCAAGCAAAGAGCATGTCCAAAGCCCCCAGCACATATGTAGCAAAAGTAGTAGTTCTTACATATTACAATCAATTACTAGAAAAATTTTGAAATTTGGATACACTTAATTACAAACTGTTTTCTGCCTTTTATAATATGTAACTTTTATTCAGGTACTTTATCTGGTATCACCAGCAATGCTGTGGGTGTATCATGAATAGACTTGAAGGAAGAAAGTTTCCCTAACATGCTGGAAGTTTGGGATGTTCTGTGGATAGACTCTTATTTTTCTTACCAGCACATAGAGTATCAGGAGGTTTTTAAAAAACCGTTTATGTGCCAGTCAGAAATTATATTATGTATCCTGCTAAACTTTTTATTTTGAAAAAATAGTAAGAGCTGAAATTATTTAACCATTATTCACAATTACATTTTTTTCTTCTATGAATTTTTAAAATGATAGATTGCTTAATCTTTTTTAATGTTCTATCTACCTTACCTAAATTAAATGCATTCTACTTGGTCACCTAGTTTAATGATCTTTATACCTTGGCAGACATGATTGGCTATATTTGCTAATGAATTTGCATTATACTCGTGACAAGTATTAGATAATGAACACTTTCTGTTTAATTAGAACCTCAGAGGCTTAATAGTTCCATGATTGTACCTGTTCATTGGTTTTATTTCACCCTCTTGAACACTGATGCATGTAATTCTTCACATACAGTCTACCTTGAAATTATTTTATTTATCTTCCACTGAGTCCAAGGACCAGCTACACTTGTGTCTCAAGATTGTACTTAGGTAACATGATTCTTTCTGTTATGTTCGATATAATGATTTTTCCTTGTTATGAAGAAAGTGTCTCAGTAATTCTTGTCCCTCAGATGATCTGTCCTGGATACTCGGACATCTAATGTTGTCTGGGAACTTTAATTTTTATGGAATTTCTTTGAGCTTATTTAATCTAGCATGACATTCTCATTATTCACAGAGCCCTTGTAATCTAGGGTTATAGTGAGTTTTGCCTTAGACAGGCAATTAGCACAAGATGATACATTAAAACTTCTCTAGTCATACATGATACAATATTGGGTCATCCAAAGACAGATCTCTATCAAGTCTGAAACAAATGTTTTAATTTTTTATTTTGGATCCTTTGTTCTATTTAGAGTGATAATGCTGACAAGATCCTTTCAGTTTATAAACCACACATAAAAGATGAAACTTTAATCCTATTTTATTATAACATCTTTTAATATATTGGTCACATGCTATCTATTTAGTTTTCTTTCTTTTAATATGATATTTTTCTAGATAAGTATTTAGTTTTTAAAAGAAGAACATATTTAAATCTTGAGTCTAATAACACTCAAATTAGTGCAAATTTCTCTACTACTTCAGAAAGACTCTCATGCATTTTATTAAATGTACCATTATTTATATGGTTGCTCTTTCATTACTATTTGCTCAATTTCATGAGAATTCTGTCAAAAAATCAAGAAGGCAGGTGCATTACTATTTCCTAACTACTTTTCTCCTGTGCTTGATTTAACAATGGACATAGAATGGTAGTTTAATCAACCAGAAAACCAATGAATATAGGATTTGGTAGAATACAGATTTTCCATTCCCCAGAATATTTTAGGATAGGTAAACTGGGAGCTGTCAATCAATACAAGACAGAGAAGAGAAATCAGTATCAAGAGTCATGATAGAAGGAAAGGAGGGACTGGCCAACTATGACTTGATGAGATTAGTTAAGACACTACCTCGATTTGTACCTTAGGATGGCTTCTCTCCTTGGACCTCTAGTTATAGAATGCTATTTCTTTCCATTATGTCAGCAACAACAGAAGTACAAGGCTCCTGAACCTACATGATTTATTTATGCTTCTGTGTAAATATTTCCATTGACAACATGTTTCCTGAAATCAAATCAACAGATTTGGGATATTGGAATCACTTTTTTTTACTTGCAAGTATAAAATCATAATTTTATCTGGTGATATTTATGAGTATCTTATCAAATAAATGATAACTCTGGGATTAGATATAAAAAACATTGGCAGATTTTAGAGCACTATATCTTGTGTGTTGCAGATGACAATGCAAATTTATAGATTTTCAACTCATTCAAGGCTTATGTAAGTTCATGATATTTATTAGAATAATAATATGCCTGACAAATGGTTTAGTAGGGATTGGTAGCATATAGTTTTAATTCTATAAAAACTTTAATTTTTTTTCAGTTTTTCAATAGTCAAATTCATTTACACTTCAAGTGACAGCCAAGTTATAGAACTATTTCAATGTTTTTAATTGGTAGAAATATTGATTTTTTTTTCCAGAGTGATATACACAGCAAAATTTTAAGTTTGAGCACCAACTATTGCTGAAGTTCTTGACAGCTCTGTGAGCATGTAGAATGAGGACAAGGTATCCATAGTGGAGTGGGAGGCTTTTAAACCTCCTGTCTTCTCAGTCCAGCTAGGTGATCCAGCTGATCTCATTTCCTATGCTCCATTTCACCTGCTTCTAATTAAGTGGAATATGACTCCCAGTGGTCTTTGAATTTAATTACAAAAGCCACAGAATTGATAATTATTACCTGTAGAAATTAAGACTAAATGATACCAGAGGCCTTGTCTCTACAGCTCTATGCTTTCATCATTAGACATCAAGGATTCATGAAGTGTTTTAACAACATTCTCATAACAATTTTTTTTTTAAGTTTACCAGATCTTAGATCTTTAAGAAAGTACTCCTTTACTCAATGTAGAAAGTTTTACTCAATCATGAACTCTTCCTCACTTTCCATAAGTATACTCTAAAGTAAAAGTTCAAATACTAGATAGTTAGATATGTGGATGATGTGGCTTCTTAATAATATGTTTCCTAAAATCACTTATGTGTATATGCCCAAAATTATGTTTTGAAAGACATATTTGTTTAATAAAAGATATAATAAATTAGAATACTGAGTTTAAAGTAAAATTAGAAACTTTTTTTTAATTTTTATTTTTATTAGATGTTTACTTATTTATAATATCTCCTTTCCCAGGTTCCTCTCCCCCCCCCAAAAAAAAATAAAATAAGAAAAAAAATAAAGTGAAAAAAACAAAAACTCAAACAATCTCCTGTTCCCTCTCCCTCCCCCTGCTCATCATCACACCCCCTCCTGCTTACTGGCCCTGTAATTCCTCTACACTGGGGCACAGAATCTCCACAGGGCCAAGGTCCTCTCCTCCCACTGATGATCAGCTTGGCCATCCTCTGCTATAAGCATGCTGCTGGAGCCATGAGTCCCTCCATGTGTACTCTTTGGTTGGAGTTTCAATTCCTGGGAGCTTTGAGGGTACTAGTTAGTTCATATTGTTGTTCGTGCTATGTGGCTACAAACCATTCAACTCCTTGGGTCTTTCTCTAGCTCCTTCATTGGGGACCATGTACTCAGTCCAATGGATGGCTGTGAGCCACTACGTCTGTATTAGTTGGGTACTGTCAAAGGCTCTCAGGAGACAGCTATCTCAGGCTCCTGTCATCCAGCACTTGTTGGCATCCACAATAGTGTCTAGATTTAATGATTCTTGCAAACCGAATCCAAGAACACATCAAAACGATCATCCATCATGATTATGTAGAGTTCATCCCATTGATGCAGGGATGGTTCAATATTCATAAATCCATCAACATAATTCACTATATAAACAGACTCAAAGAAAAAAAAACATATGATCATCTCATTAGAGGCTGAGAAAGCATTTGACAAAACCCAAAATCCCTTCATGATAAAAGTCTTGGAAAGATCAGAAATTCAAGGCCCATACTTAAACATACTGTACTGGCTAGTTTTGTGTGTCAACTTGACACAGGCTGGAGTTATC
>JADRCD010195699.1:9252-27566 GCA_019843815.1 Montemys delectorum | reverse complement strand
ACACACACACACACACACACACACAAAATCTACATGCTGGCAAGAAACAAATAGCAAATAAAGGACATCCACAAATCCTGGGGAGACGATGGCTTCAATGACCCCTCGGGGGAGCCTCTCGACCCTTCCATTCTCACAGTGCAAACTGGGCTCCGCGGGACCCGTCCATCAAGCTGAACACTTTGCATGGATGCTGAGCTCCCCTCTGACTGAAGCAGGCTCCAGGCAGCCACTTTGTTTGAGTGGCTTTGTGCTTTGTTTTCCTTACAATGGGTGATGAACAGCACACACACATACACACACACACCCAGGACGTCTGTCATCCAGGGCTCTCTGCAGGCAGCTGGGGTTTTTCACCCTTTTCTGCTCTTTCACTCAAGCCCAGGCCCACCACTCCTGAGTCCTGGCACAACCTTCGATATATTTGTTTTGTTTTGTTTGGTTTGGTTTTTCGAGACAGGGTTTCTCTGTATAGCCCTGGCTGGCTGTCCTGGAACTCACTCTGTAGACCAGCTTGGCCTCGAACTCAGAAATCCACCTACCTCTGCCTCCCAAGTGCTGGGATTAAAGGTGTGTGCCGCCACTGCCCGGCTCACAATCCTCACTTAAGGATCCCTTGTCACCAGCTCTGGGACTCAATCATGAGAAGGTACCCCTCCCAAAGCAGTAGCTCCCTCACCTGAACTCCTGGTACATGTATTCGGGGTCCCTCTGTCAGCACACGATCGAGTCCAGATGTTCATTTCACTTGCTTTTCAGAGTATTCCTGGACCCAAGTTGAGCCTTCAGCTTTATGGGACAAGACCTACCCCCCTAGCCCTCCTGTGCTGTGACAAAGTCCAATAGACCATAGGTACCTTAGATGTACCTAAAGCACTCATGGGAACCCATACATCCACATGCACAGACACACACACACACACGCACACACACACACACACACACACACACACACACACACCTTATAGAAGCCACTGGCTTATAGTCTAGAGCACAGCTTTAGCCTAGAAGGCTTCCTTGAGGCCAACACCAAGCATGTCTGCACTGAGCCCGTGAATTCATGCTTACACTCATACACAAAAGGTAAAGCAAATGAATCTAAAAAGAACACGACCTTCCCGAAGCGACAGGCCTCCAACCGAGTCCTGGTTATCCTCGGCAGACTGTGTGACCATAGATATATGTCTTCACTTCTCTTCTTTGCCTCAGCTGTCAAATGGGAACACTGAGTCCCCTTGTACTGAGCCTTGACCTGAGCCAAGTCACTTCACACTCTCGGAGGAAATACCAGCAGCATATAAGTCCCAGATCAGGGTGAGGGTCAGGGCTCTGCCTAGAGAAAGTCCCTGGTGCTCAGCCTGGACTTTCTCTGAGGTTTGCTGTATCTCAGGTTTGCTGTGTCTCAGACTTCCCAGGTCTGTTCCCTGAGGTAGTGACTCAAGGCTTCAGGGGCTGGGCTGCTTCATCCACAGGACTGGAATGGTCTCTGCATCACATAGCGAGGTGAGAATTAAATAAAGGGCTGCCGAGATGGCTCAGTGGAGAAAGCAGCTGTCTGTTCCTTCATCTGACGACCTGAGTTCAATCTCCAGGCCCCACATGAGGAAGGGGAGAATCAATCCCCACAGGTTTTCCTCATACATATATGCATACACATACATACCCAGAAGAACTCTAGTTAAATATTTAAAGGAGTTAAATGCAGTAGGACTGGAGAGACGGCTTCAGGTAGAAATTGCGTGCAGCTGTTACTGAAGACCTGCGTTCAGTACCCAGTACTGACTAGCTCACAGACGCTTGTAACTCCTCCAGCTCTAGGGGATCTGATGCCTCCAGTCTCCATGTTATCTGCGCGCATGTACACATACCCACGATCTCACACACACAAAAATAAACAAATAGGTAAAACATTTTTTTTTTTTAGCGAAGAGTTAATGGTGCTTCTGTGTTCTGTTTTCCACTTTATCTGAATTCCAGGGCTTATGAGAGTAGAGTGTGACAGAGGCCGTCTACTTTCGTATGTGTGGGTATTTTGCACGCATGTATGTCCGTGCATCATATGCATGCCTAGTGCCGTCGAAGCTAGAAGAAGATATCAGAGTCCCTGAAACTGACATTACAGACAGTAGTGAGCCGCCTTGTGGTGCTGGGAATTGAACTCAGGTCCTTTGGAAGAGCAGCCAGTGTTCTTAACCTCTGGGCCATCTCTCCAGCCCCTTAAAAGTATAACTTTTAACAGTAGGAGGGACGGCAAGAGCAGAAACAGGTCACAGAAGTTGAGTGGATGTCTGGCCTTAGTTTCAGTGTGGTCTGATGCCTGAGATAGGAAACTAGATATTACCTGACATCAAAGAGCCCAGCACAAACAAATGCGAGATAGGCCTAATCTCATGCCTAGCTTCTCCCTGAGCCGTCTGCCCCTCTTTGCTGTCTGGGCCTCCTTAGCTCCTTGAGGAATGTGAACTCCGTGCACAAGTAGACACAAAGGAATAAGGGTGTGTACGAGAGTGAGAAACACCCTTGGCAACTTAGAGGAAAGACGCAGAAATAAAACTAGCTGATGATTTATTATGGTTTTGTTGCTGGTGGCTTTGTTTTCTTGTCTTGTTTCTGTTTGTCTGTCTGTCTGTCAGACAGGGTCTTACCAGGTAACTGACAGTTGATTTCTAACACACAGAGACCCCCCCTTCTGCTGCTTCCCAAGCATGGAGATTAAGGGTGTGCGTCACACACCTGGCTGTTTGCTTTGAGACACAGAGGTCTTATTATGTGGCTAGCTTTGGCCCCAAACACCTCCTCTCAAGCCAAACAGAAAAAAGGGAAAGGAACCAGCTCCCCTACCTTACATCCTCTCCTACTCCCCAGAAGTGTTCAAATAAAGGAAAATGGTTTTGTGATTGTAGGTTTTTATGTCCCTTTGAGGCCGAGACCCCTAACTTGATCACCTTTACTCCATCACACACGTACTTTGTGACCTTGGAGAAGCCACCAGTCTGAGCTTCATATAAGACAATGGGTTAAATGGGATTCTCTTTTTGAGCCTGGCTCCGGTCAGTTGTCCCTGTTCTTTCCCCACTGGGAGTTAGGAAGGCCAAGCTAGCATCTCTGTAAACACTCGAGAAGCAGCAGACAACCTCCACCATCTCGAACAGGCTGGAGCGGAAGTGTGTACAGCCAAGAGCAGAAGTGTGTACAGCCAAGAGCAGAAGTGTGTACAGCCAAGTATCCACACTCAACATGGAACACAGAGCTCGGAGCAGCCTCTCTCACCGGCCCGTTTTAAATATATCTCCCGTTCTCCTCCCTCAAAGCACCCTGTGCTCTCCCTTCAGACCTGACCTGACCGTGACTCATCCTGTGTAAGTCATCGTGTTTGGTGCCTCTCTGCATCAATAAATCACAGACTGCAAGAAGACGGGACACATGTTTTACTTAGTACTGCTTTCGGTCATGCCTGGCACACAGTAGGTCCTTGCAGCAGAACCCTGGGCTGGGTCCCCCAGCAACTCCTACCCTCCCAAAAAACTATGTGGCGATCCTCAAAGCAGCTCTAATTCCAGTCCATTCTATAGCCCCCTTCTCAACCTTGAACCTCAGTTACAACTGTCAGCTAAGGATCCTGGGAGGAAGGATTCTTAATGGCCTTCTAGCTCACAGACCTCTAGCCAAGTCCTAGCATGTTTGACCACTCCACAGGTCCCAGTCTCTGTCGACTCTACCAACCTTTGGGGATGGAGGACCCCAGGCTGTGAAGCACATGCAGCCTTCACACCCGCAGGAAGGGAGAGCCTGCAAACTCAATTGTCTCCCAGTTCTGATAGCTCATGTCCAAAGTGGTGGAGGGGCAAGTCAAGGAGAAAGTGACACAAGAATTCCCCAAGAATTCTGGATCCTGCTCCAGGGCCCTTGACTAGCCAACTTCTCAGTTTCTCTGTCCCTCAGACATCAGTCCAGGCCTTGTCAAGCAAGCCTCTATCTACCAGGCTGGAGTCCCAGGAGGGACACATGCATAGTCTCTTGTACATCATTGTGCCTGTGGCACAGAACACAGGCAAAGGCAAGAACACCAACTCAGACCCCCCTCCCCCCCCCCCAGGAAGCTCCCTGTCAGGAGAGGCTATTTCCTGTGCTGGAGGGGGGAGGGACAGAAGGGGATGCAGCAAAAAGATCCTGATATTTCATTCAGAGGCAGGCTCCAGAAGAGCACCCCAAAGCCTCTGCCCTCTATCTGTCTCAAACCCCTTTTCTGAGCCAAAGATCAACAAGAGAAGGCTGAGGAGCCCTCAAAGTCTGTAGATATTCACGCCCCAACCAACAGACCTGCCCTCCCCCGCCCCCCTCATTGCCTTTCATCTTGGAATAAGGCTCCCTGGCATTACTCTGTTTGCCTTTAAAACAAGGGATATAAGAATTAGTGCTAATTCAACAGCTCTAAAGAAGGCGAAAAGCTTCCCGTTTTACCTATCCAGTCCAATAGACACCCTAAACAGCGAGTGGTTTTGCTCTGCTGGGTGTGTGAAGGGCTGAGATGGAGTGCCCTGAGAAACACATGTGAGTGTGCAAGAACCTTGCTCACACGAGAGAGCAGGACAGGTGTGCGGGGACAAACCAAACAGGTTGGAACCTTGGCTTTGTTGCTTGCTGCCCTCAGCAACTTTGAGAAACTCCCTTAAACCCTGCCCTACCGTTTCCCGCTCGTAAGTCAAGAGTGAAGGTAACCTCCATCCCCCATATGGTTCTGAGACCAGAACTTGAGAATTGGTGTTTTTTTAACCACTAAAAAATACCATCTAAAGATGAACCATTCTTGGAAATGGAAGTCCAGAGGGAAGTTTCAGGAAATCCAGTCTCTCCCTTCACAAAATAGTGACTTTGAGATGATGGGGGTTGTTAGCATAGCCCTACTCTGGGCTGAGCAAAGACAACTCCTATCCCAGAAACTTCCTGATGAGGCGAGCGTGGCTGTCACTCAATACAAATCCCCTTTCAGGAGGATTACTTCACCTCCCATTCAGACTCCAGCTTTAAAAAGAAAATCCTGGGAAACCATGGAGAATCCCAACGGGACACCAAGGACAAAACCAACGGGTCAGACGTCCAGCCAGCCTGGAGGGGGACTTTGGGGGGGGGGGGGGAAGGTGGCAGATGCTCAAATATTTCCCTTAGTCACCAGTTAGAGTGTATAGAAAACACAGCCAGCCCCCAGCTGCGCACCTCTGCTGCTGTTGTGACGTGGCACAAGATCCGCAGAGTCACCCACGAGGATGAGTAAATCTCGGGCCTGTTTTGCAAGCCTCCCAACAGCCCTGTGACAAGCCCAGCTTTACCACAGCAACCAAGAGAAGAGTGTGTCTATCCATGCACACCCCTCCTCCTCTCACACAATGCCTCACCTGCCCAGTTCCTCTCCGATGTCATAAAAGTCCTCCACCTTCTGCTGTTTGAATGTCTCCATATTTGGGCTCCTCATCGAGGTCTGGACCATACAATCCTGAAATGGAAAGAAATCGAAGCTTAGGGTGGCTGTGCAAACCAGCACAGACCCAAGAGTCTGAGTTTGGAAAGCAGCCAACTGCAAAGGAGAAAAACGGTTTAAGTTGCCCACTGCTTGATTCCTTAAGAACAGGTCCGTGTGAGCTGCTCACCTGTGCTGATGGTACACACCAGGGGTTCTCACCTGTGTGTCCTGACCCCTTTGGGGGTCACACATCAGATATTCTGCATATTAGACATTTATGTTATGATTCATAACAGTAGCAAAATTACAGTTATGAAGGAGCAACAAAATAATTTTATGGTTGGGAGTCACCATACCATGAGGAACTCTAGTAAAGGGTTGTGGCACTGGGAAGGTTGAGTACCACTGATGTACAATGTCCTGGCTAGTTTTCAACTTCACACGAGCTCAAGACATCTGAAAAGAGGGAACCTCAACTGAGAAAATGCCTCCATAAGATCTGGCTTTAAGGCATTTTTCTAGGTAGTGATTGATAGTGGAGGGTCCAGCCCATTGTGGGTGGTGGCATCCCTGGGCTGGTGATCCTGGGCTCTATAAGAAAGCAGGCTGAGCAAGCTGTGATGAGAAAGTCAATAAGTCGCTCCCTTCCATGGCCTCTGCATCAGCTGCTGTCTCCAGGATCCTGTCCTATTTGAGTTCCTGTCCTGACTTCCTTCAGTGATGAACAGATGTGGAAGTGTAAGCCGACGAAACCCTTTCCTTCCCAAGTTTCTTTGGTCATGGTTGTTTTATCACAACAATAGTAACTCTAACTAACACATATAGGTTCTATCCCTCTCTTAAATTTTATTTTATTCGTATCTATATGTATGTGTTGGTTTATGGGTATGAACACATAAGTACAGGCCAGGAAAGGATATCAGATGTCCAGGAGCTGGAGTTACAGACAGTTGTAAACCACTTCATATGTGTTCTGGCAACTCAACTCAGGTCCTCTGGAAGGGTGAGAGCTCTTAATTACTGAGCCATTTCTCTAAATCTATTATTTGATTCTTCTTCCTCTTTTTTTTTTTTTTTTTTTTTTTTTTTGACACAGGGTCTTGATATGAGCCTCTGCTGGTCTACAGTTCATTGGCTGGCCTTAAATCTGCAGTAATTCTCCTGCCTTGCCATCCCCAGTGCTGACATCACAAACATGTACCACCACACCTGTCTCCTATTTCTGAATGAAACAGAAAAAGAGCCCTTCCCTGCTTGTTCAGATCTGTCTGAAGAAGTTCATGAGAAACAGAACCATGGGAACTTCAGCTACTTGTTCTCACTAAATTCAGCTTTACTGGGACAAGAGGTGTCTGTAGCCAGGAATCTATGGCCCCAGAGGTGTCTGCAGCCAGGGATCTCTGACCCCATAACTAAGAGGCAGGCAGGGGGATCAAGGATTCAAGGGCAGCCTGGACAAAACAGTGAAACTCTGTCTCAAAAATAAAAAATCAAGAGCTAGGCTGGCGAGATGGCTCAGCGGGTAAGAGCACTGACTGCTCTTCCAAAGGTCCTGAGTTCGGGTCCCAGAAACCACATGGTGGCTCACAAAAACCCCGTAAGGAGATCGGATGCCCCTCTTCTGGTGGGTCTGAAGACAGCTGCGGTAAATTACACCGTAGCAAGCAGGGCCAGAGAGAGCAGGGCTGGCAGAGGTCCTGAGATCAACAGCAGCCACACACATGATGGCTCACGGCCATCTGTACAGCTACAGTGTACTCACACACATAAAATAAAATTTAAAAAAAAAAAAAAAAAAAAAAAGCACTTCCAGGGAACCCAGGCTCCATTCCTAGCACCCACATAGTGAGTCACAATCACATGTAATTCCAGTTCCAGAGGGTCTGATGCCCTCTTCTAGCCTCACCTAGTACTGCGCACCTGTGATAAGCAGACACCCATGCAAGCAAAACACCTCTCTACACATAAAATAATATTACTAAAGCCAAAATATGGTGATGCAGCTCAGAGGTAGAGTATCTGCCCAGCGTGTAAGGCCCAGTTTTGTTACCATTTAAGATGCCAGACACTTCGCTTTCCCATCTGTAACATGGGGCCAATCCTGTAAAAATCAATTTCAAGTCATGAAATTGTTTTGTGAATGATCAGGCGATGTGGCAAGACAAGGGATTATCATGACCTCAGCTTCGTTGGGGCCACTGCCACCCGACTGACTGCGAGTCTGAACGGATTGGTAAATGTTCACTCATCACCTCATGGGGAACATGGGTGGGGATGGCGTGACGAATTAAAACAGCACCAGGAGTCAGGAGCCTCGGGTGCTGGTTCCAGCGCTACCCACATCCAGCTCAGTGACCTCATCACTTGGCAAAGGGACCCCTGTTTCTTCATCTATAGAACCCGGCTCTCTCCGCCTGCACGGGGCAACTCAGCAAAAGACACAGGGCTGTTTGTGCCACAGGGAACCCTCACTGTAGGGCTTGGAACTTGCCCTGTGATCGCCTTCCCAAAGGAGTTCACTAAAGAACAGCACCCTGCAGGCAGGGCGCCTTTACAGGGACAGAACCAACTGCCTATAGATGGGTCACTCAAGGATCCTTAGCAAAGGCCTCCTTAGCAAAGGCCTATTTTACCAGCCTTTCTTCTGCCTGCCAATCAAACGCCAACCACACTCAGTCCGTGACCCTGGAAGGCTCTGCTCTCTAGGTTTAGAGGGACTGTCACATAGGATAGGTCTCACCAACATCAGATGCCAAAGGATGCATACGCTTCTCCTTCTCACAGACCAGAGCCCATTACCAGAACCCCTCCTTCAACCCCTCTGCCAAAGCCCACAGGTCCTTGAGACCCTTAGACAGAGCTGGCCTGGCTCCCAGATCTCACTTTCAGGGTCACCTCCATGTGGGCACCCATGACCCTTCATGTGCCCTCTTCCTTCGTGTCCACTATATACTCATAGAGGTGTACAGATACTAAAAGGAGCAAGCCTAGACACAGGACAAGGTTGATGTGGATTATCCCTGTAACCCACAGCAGGCTGGCACCCAACAAAGACACCCCTATAATCCCTAGCATCTACTTCATATACCAGCGTGGGGATCCACTGGGGAGAGGGCCGGGAGAGGGCGGGGGAATGTAAGACACCATGCAAGTAAGGAGGAGAATGGTTTGACTGTCATAGCCCAGGCCATTGTGTCTCACTGCTTCCCATGGCCATGGAGACATTCATGTTCCCTTCTCAGGAAAAGGTTTTGACATCCTCTTAGCAAAATTGACTCAGCCAAGATCAGAAGCTGAACCTGTCTTCACTTTCAATATCCCTGCAAGCCTCCTGAAGCCAATGCTCATTCCAAACAAACCATTCACTGGCTCCTAGGGGAGGGCACCAGTCTCCACGGGTAGATAAAAGCAGAAAACCCCTCACAATTTTGTTGGCAGGAATATGAATCGTGGTCCCAGAAGAGCTATGATCTTCCCTTTGGTGAGAGGCCAGCTCCATTTGCCAATCGGAGCTGAGCTGGATTCAAAGAAGCCCCAGTTCTTCCCCCCCCCCTCACCCAGAAACATGGCCAGGGGTGGCGTGGAGGGCAAGAGGACTCAGTCCCAGATGAACTCCCTATCCCACATGTCATACATGGGAGCTACAGCGGGCCATTCCTGTCTGCCTCTTTCACCCTACCATGTCTCACCTCTGGGAGAGCTCTTTCCATGGGAAGCGCACTAGACAGCTGCTCCATGCCCTTAGGGTCTAGGAGCCCAAGTGCTACCTTCTCTATGAGGCTCCATGACCCTGTTCTTCTCCTGTTCAAAGAGTCTAGAAAAATCCTTTCAATAGGATTAGGTTAGAGTTTTCTCATTCTGGCCCATAATCTGTGCCTGTCTCAAAAAGAAAAGCAAAGAGACTGGAGAGAAGGGTCCATGGTTAAGCACGCTGACTGCTCTTGCACAGGACCTGGGTTCAATTCCCAGCCTCCACATGATGGCTCACAACCATCTGAAATTGTGATTTGAGGGGAACTGGCACCCTCTTCTGGCCTCCATAGGCACCGGGCTCAAATGTGGTGCAAGCAAAACACTCATACACAGACAATAAAAATAAATTTTGAAAAAAGAGAGAGAAGCAGTCACACAGGCTTGGATTCAATTCCCAGTTCTGTTACTTATGACCACATTGCCCTTAGCTAAGCACATGATAGCTCTTCTGGGCTTCAAACTAACATCCATGGAAAACAGCTCTAGTCACCGTGCTGCGGGTGAGTGCGCAGAGCAACCAGAGCACGGAGACACTGCCAAGTGGTACATACTTCGAAAACCACTCTGAATACTGTGGAACCATCTCTGTGAACATACTGTGAGAAACACACGTAGCTGTTTTCCAGAATGATCCACGTAGCATCAACTGAACTACTAGCAACAACTAAAAACTGAAACCAACCACATGTCCATCAATAGAACAAGGGAGCCTATACAATAGGGTAGAGCATGGAGCACGAAGAGCAAAAGAAACCAGGTCCCACAAAAAGATCGTATGCTGTTTGATTCAATTTGGAGAAGTCTTATCCACAGGGTGGAGGAGATAGCACACTTATCAGGGTTACACAGGGTATATCCAAATGCACTGGATATGGTTGGCACACACCTGTAATCCCAGCACTCGAGATATGCCTTGAGTTTCAGGCCAGTGTGGGCTATAAGGTAAGACCCTGTCTCCAAGAAGAAAAAGAAATGGAAAAATAAAAGTGCTGGGGATCCTCTCTTGTCTCTCTTACCCTCTTGCTCTTACTCTCACCTTTCGACCTCCTGCTCCCCCTCCCTTTCCCCCCTCTCTCCGTGGGCACAGCCAGCCTCTGCTTCTCTACTCTCTCCCTCTCTCTGCTTTTCTACAATAAATGTCTTAAAACCAAAAAAAAAAAAAAAAAAAAAGTGCTGGGGATGCAGCCCAATCTGTAGAGTGCTTGCCCTGCTGACACAAAGCAACCTTAGCTTCAATCCTCAGCACTCCATAAACCAGGCATGGTGGCTCATACCTATACTCCCAGCACTCCAGAGGTAGAGGCAGGGGAACCAGAAGTTCAAAGTCATCTCCAGCTACACAGTAAGTGCAAGGCCAGCCTTGGATATATGAAATCCTGGGGTAAGAGGCATGGAGTAAACCAATATCTACTTTATTTTTTTTAGACTGTTCTTTGTAGAGTTATTTCTCTGTATGTGTATGGTTGTTTTGCCTGCATGTGTGTTTCTGCACCACATGTCTGCAGTGCCCAAAGAGGCCAGAAGAGGGCATGAGATCCTCTGAACTAAAGTTACAGATGCTCGTGAACCACCGCGTGGGTGCTGAACACTGAACCCAGGTCCTCTGGAAGAGCAGCCAGTGCTCTTAACCACTGGGCCATCTCTCCAACACCCTAACAAATATCTGTTTTATAAGTAAGATGACATATGCAAAATGCTTTTGGAGCCCCACCAAGGCAAAGGGTGGAACGTTCTCACCTCTGTCCCCTAGGTAGTAGTCAGCAGGTACTATAAAGGTAATATAAGATGGTGATTTGCAGTCAGGGCTCCAGCCTTCTTTCCCATGGCCACAGCTCAGACACTCCGTATCAAATCAAACACCTGCGGCAGCTCATCACCCTTCCATCACACCTCCATAAGATCAATTCCCGTTTTAATTGATACATTCTCAGAGTCAAGTACAGCAACTCTGAGGTAGAATTATAACCACCAACTTTGAAAAGCTCAAAACCACATAGCGGAGGCAAGGCACATGATTAGCCCTTTGGACCAGAGGCTCAGGCTACCAGCTCCAGGCCTCCCAAAGATGCCACCCATTTTGGGATGTCCACACTTCTCCCAAGGGGGCCCTGGGAATTCTCCTTCCTTCTCATGGCCTTAATACCAAACAGCACTCTAGGGGGTAACACAGACTTCCTGGGACCCCGCAGAAAGGGACCTCACAGAGACCGCTCCAGTGTAATCTCTTCCTCAGAAGTCGGTAAGCTGAGGAAGTGAGCTAGAGCACTCCCATCCAGGTATCCTTGCTGTGGACCAGGGTTCGGGGTAAAAACCTAACCTTGAAACCACTGGGATCCAGTCTAAGTCACTTGTTTGACAAAAGGAGAAATGTGAGGTCCAGAGAGGGAAAGGGACTTCTCTACCATGGCACGGCTAGGCCATCAAACTTCCCAGGGCTTCTCTTGATACCCACCCAACTCCTCCAAGGGTGGCTCAGGACTGGAAAGCCAGTGGCTTCTGGGAGGACCATTCCAAGGAGAAGGCGCCCAGGTCTGGAACACCACCTCACATTTCCTCTACTGGTCACTTTGCAGTGTTAACCCTCTGAGCTTCTTATCCAATTCTAGTACAAGAAACCAGGCTATGGCAGGGGCGGGCAGTGGTTTGGAACACACACACACACACACACACACACACACACACACACACTACGAAGAATCCTCAGACTCAGGCTCTGGGGAAGCTGCCAGCAGAAGGGAGGGGACTCTAGCTAGCACCACAGAACCCCTTTGGGCGATCCCTGATAACGAAGCTGGGGCTCAGAAGGTCAGCCACCTCCCTGAGTTGACATGAGAAAAACTCTGTCTTTTGATAAACGATTCAGTTTCTTTGGGCAGCTGGATGGTTTGCCCCCCACATCTAACAGAATGGAAGGCTCTAGAGAAGTGGTCAGGGTTGGCTACTTTATTCCTGCCAGCAGATAGTTTCCTGTCCCAGGGCAGCAGATACCCACACCATTCCTGACACTTTACTCAAGCCTCTGAAGCCAGCTACTGGGTTATCAATAACATCACTTTTAGATGCCAAAAAATTAACAGCGGGCGGATGGGGAGAAAACAGGGCTTTGAACTCAACTCTGAAGCAGTCAAGGTATCAGCTGCTTTTAGTCAACAAAATTCCCCTAGGATGCCAAGACAGTTAGTTGGGAACTAATGTCAGAAACCAAAAGAGCTGCTTCCAGCTGCCTTTAGATTCTAGATGACAGGAAGCCAGGAAGTGTCTTTCCACCTGCCCGTAGCTGTTAGGCCACACTGGCGGTTCACTCCGAAGGAAACAAGCTCCTGGGCCCGAAGCGGGCAGGAGGAGGAGGAGGTGTGAGCCCACAGAGGCTGGGCTTGTCTCTTTCCTACCGGGGACTGGTCCCCTTTTGTGCCGACCAAACTTGATGCACGGTTGTTTCCATTCTCCTGCCCAGATGGCAGGCCTCTGTCCGTCTCCCCACCCCGTCTCTGGGACCAGAGTGTCAAGCTTAGAAGGCACCCCGAGGTAGCAGCGTGCAGACTGGCCTCCGGCTGTCGTCAAAGCGCACACACCACAGAAGGGCCATATCCGAGACAGGCAATGCCCAGCCACCCCAGCCCCTGCTGCCGTCGAACCCCGCGGCCCGGGCGCTACTCACGGCGAGAGACTGCGCTGCATGTGCGGAGGGCTGGACGTGCACCGGGGCGCGGCGGGATGTGCGGCGCTCGGCTCAGCTCTGCTCCCTGCGCCCGCCCGGCGTCCTCCAGCAGAGCCGCGGAGGAGCCGAGGGGGCGGAGCGGCCAGCCCCGTCCCAGGCGCCGGCTGGAGACGCGCCCGGACACTCGGCCCGGAGCTCGGGGCGCCCCCTGCTGGAACCCCCGCGGGACCGCCCCGAGGTGAGGGCTTGGATGCTCAGGCGACCAGCAGGTTCCTTTAGTCCTTTCCCGCCCTGTCTCTCACATGCTGTGCCACCTGGAGCGAATCAACCGGAGTAAGCTAATGATCGACGCACTTCCCAGCCCCCCAGCACAACTACCCAGAAAACAGTATTTCTCTGCCCTTCGTTCCCACCCACGCACACCCTGAGGGAGTCCCACTACTCCAACTGCACAGATTCTCTGGGGACCTCCACTCCTTTGTCTCACGCAAGGGTAGGAAGCCCTCGTGTCACCCACCCCCTCACCCTCGGCCAAGCTTGAGGATTGCCCACGTTTGTCCTTTTCCCACGCCAGCCCTGGCACCATTCTTGGGTGCAGTCTGTGTATCACCATTAAGCCCGTCTTAATGAAGGACTTGGGAGTTGATTCTCCCATCCTTTTGCCAGAAATTATCAGAGGAGAAAATATCAGTGCTAGCGTTGGTGGCTGGGAACAAAACTGAAGTTCAATGGTCTCGATTCAAGACTAGAGGCCTTTCAAGGACTGCCACCGAGAGCCTCCAGCCCTAAGTCACTGTGACGACTAATACTGTCAATGTAGCTGGATTTACAATCAACCATTCAGAAGATAAGCCTTTGGGCGTACCTATAGGAATTTCTAGATTGTGTTTCCAGGGCTTTGGAGAGATCCACCCTAGATGTGCACAGCAATGGTCCACGGGGTTGGGGTCCAGGACTGAAAAATAATCGGGGAGGAGAAACTGGCTAGTGAGGGCTGCAGTATCTGGGACAGCCTCAGGAAGATCCCAGACCTTCTCGTGTGACCTTTCAAGTTTGTGCAGGTTAGAGGGCTCTCAGTGAACAGAGAACCGGGATTTACCTCTCTCTCTCTCTCTCTCTCTCTCTCTCTCTCTCTCTCTCTCTCTCTCTCTCTCTCCCTCCCTCCCTCCCTCCCTCCCTGCCTCCCTCTTCCCCTCCTCCCCTCCCTCCCTCCTCCCTCCCTCCCTCCATCCCTCCATCCCTGCCCCTGCTTCCTGAGGTGGGGCACAATGTAGCCAGCTGTCTCATGCTCCTGCTGCCATGACCAACCTACCCTCTGTGAGCCAAAATAAGCCCTTTCTTGAGTTGCTTCCCCTCAACCCTTGTGTACTTTCTCACGACAAAAAGAAAAGTAACACAGTCACCCTTAGGGGTCCTCCCTAGAGCTGAGGATGTTAGGCTCTGAGTCATGGAGGTAGTCCAAAGTCCTGTTCTATCACCCATGTGTGGTCACCAGAAAGTGGGAGCAACAACCCTTCTGGTAGCTTCTGGTGGAGTCCTGAGTAGCTCTGGCAACATGTGAAATGTGCCCGAAGAACACACTGTCCCTCAGCCTTTTCAACTCCAGGACCCTGACAATGCCACTGAGCCCCTCCCAGCTCTCAGTGTCTTGAACAGTCTCAGGGAAGACCCAGATCTTCACGTGTCACCTTTCAGGTTCATGCAGGTTCCGGGGTTCTCCTCAGAATAGCATGCTATAGAGAAACAGCCACCATTTGATGGCTCCTGAAGTCAGTGGGCAGAAAGAAGGACACCCTCCAGTGGTCACCACAATAGGGAGGTCCCTCATCCTCCAACCGGTCCCAGATACCTCCTCTCCCATCTTTAGTTCTGTTACTGTGTGACAACCCGTCCTAGCAAAACAAGAATTTCATTATGCTCCTGCACTCTTGGAGTTCGTCCTCTTAAAGCCACTCGACTCTGAACCCTGCCACCTCCGTTCAGTTCTTTCTTGTCATTTCCCTGACCGTGTCATAACTATGATTAATATCCACTATGATTAATGCGATCTTCCCGAGGGTGTCCCAGATACTGCAACAAAGCAAAACAATGTCTTGTCCATTTTGAACTCCGTAGATTGCATGCTATCCCAAACCTAATTAAAGACATGTTAATTTGAGCACATAGGTAATGGCACAAAAGAAGTAACCACAGCTGTCCTCTATCGCTCCCCGTACTACTTTTTCAGCAACAGAACATATGACAGAAGCCATGTAAGTAAGGAAAATCATTTGGTTCATAGTCCAAGGGTCTAGTCCATCGCAGCAGCAGGGCAGCAGGCAGCCGGGGCACGAGGCTGATCACATTGGATCCCCAGTCAGGAAGCAGAGAGAGATGGACACTGGGTCAGCTATCTTTTTCCTTTTTTTCAGTCCAGAACCCCACCCCATGGAATGGTACCACTCACATAGAAAGTGGGTCTTCCCCCACAATTAGCCCAGACCTGAAACTCTTCTCTCAGTGTGTGTCCTGGATGATTCTGTGCTGCCAAAATGACAATGAACACCAGTTATCACAACCCCAAGAGAAGATGCTAGATATGCTGATGGCCTGGCAGGGTGACATGCACCTACAATCACAGCACCCAGGAGACTCTAGGCAACAGAGCAAGAGCCCATCTTTTTTTTTTTAAGATTTATTTATTCATTATGTATACAGCAGTCTCCTACATGTATGCCTGCACACCAGAAGAGGACACTAGATTTCATTAAAAATGGTTATGAGCCACCATATGGCTGCTGGGAATTGAACTCAGGACCCCAGAGGGGCTAGAAAGCTGGTTCAGCAATTAGGGCCATAGTGTTACTTCAGAGGGTTAGCATTCAGTCCCTAGCACCCATATTGGACAGCTCACAAGCCCTGTCATTTCAGCCCTAGAGGATTGGTGCCCTCTTCTGGCCTCTGAGGGCATCTGCACTCATATGTGTACATAGCAACACAGACATGTACAATTATACATAGTTTAAAATACAACGAATCTTTTTTAAGAGTTAACCATTGGATAGACAAATGTGTAATGAATTTTAACAACTACTACACATTACACATCTTCTAACATGTACCTTCTCAGGACTTTACTTGGAGCACTCTACTTTAAGGTGGATTATTCTCCCATTTTACAGATAAGGTAACTGAGACGTGTGGAAGTAAATTTGCCCAAACTCACACATGAAGGCTCAAGCTGTGATGTGACTTTTGCTTGCCCATCTCCACAGCACAAGCAGCTTTTTCCTGCTTCTCCCAATCTCTGCCTTCAACTGAGACTTCCAACATTTCATTTTTGGTTTTGTTGTTTTTTTAAGACAGGATTTCTCTGCATAGACCTGACTATCCTAGAACTCTGTAGACCAGGCTGGTCTTGAACTCAGAAATCAACATACCTTTTGCCTCCAAAGTGCTGGGATTAAAGGCATATGTCCACCAATTAATTAATTAATTTGTTTGTTTGTTTAAGACAAGATGTTACTGTGTAACCTTGGCTAGCCTGGAACTTGCTATGTAGACCAGCTTGGCCTTGAATTCAGAGACCCACCTATATCTGCCTCTCCAGCCCTGGGATCGAAGCCATGCACCACCGAGCTTTGGCCAACATCTCTAAAATAGGGTTACTTCAGACCACATGTTCAAAAGTCCCCATGCCCTGACCCCACCCCTCATCATTTACATTGGGATCTGTAGGACGGGTTCTGTACAAGAGGAGTTACTAAACTCTCGGGAATTCCATGGCACAGGCTGAGGACTTACCTGTGTTTCAGAGACATAGAGAAATAAATGCATCATCCACAAGTCTACTGAACTGCAAACACAACTGAGCCTTTCCTCTGTGCAAGGCTCTAATGGGAGTGTCGGAGGAGCTGGAAGTTTCTGTAGGATGACAAGAGAAGCCCACAGGAACAGAGGTTCCAGTGGCAGGCGGCAAAGGGCTGTCACCGTGGGCTATGCCAAAGTACACTTGGTGCCTAACGAGCTGGCAGAACCTAATGACCTCCTGACACATACACAGGGTAGGGATGAAGCTGGTGTACGGGCTGGCCACGCCAGACGACACTGGGGTCGGTGTACATAATGACAGGTAAGTGAAGAACTATGGACGTGTGGATCCACACTTGAAGTTTACTTACTGCGTGACCTCAGGCAGATGACTTGGTTCCTCTGGGCCTCATCCTCGGAAGCCAAATGGATAGTATGTTTGCTTAGTTTTCAACACCTTTGAAAGTCTTAGATCAGTGCCCTGCCCTCCACTAAGGGGTCAGTGAGTACTAGCTACTTCTGTTACTCTGTAAATGTCCGCGTGTGAGCTCCCTTGGGGAGAAGGTACATCTTATTCACCTTTGTACCTACTCCGCCCTGCCCCTGCCCAGAGCAGGTTCTTAGGAAGCACCAGATAAAGTCTGCAGTGTAGACTTCTTGGCAATGGGTCCGGGATTGATGCCTCTCCTAGACTATGAGTCAGGTCAGGTGGTTCCTCCACAGCTGGTCCTCGGGCTGGGTGGCCAGACACAGGAAGCCTCCCCTTCTCAAAGGTAGCCTGGTTTACATGGCTTTCTGGGCCTACCTCCCCAGCCCCTGCCCTCTGCTCTTCTATACCCAATCATGCAGGATTTGGGTGTGGAGCGAGCTGCACCAGAGCTCTTCCTGCTTCCTCGGGAGGAGGGCCAGGGGTGATTGTAACAACCTTATCGCACTGGGGCAAGGCCTTAAGCCCACCATGGGAGGGGCAGGAGGAGGAGAGGGAGGAGGCAGAGGCTGGGATGGGAGGCTGGGGGGCTTCCTGGACTTGTGCATGACCTGGTTCACTTTGAAAACATTTCATGGCACTTGCAGGGTAGTGACTGGGGGAAAAGTGGAGGCTCAGTGCTCTCCTGTGACGGGCCTGGAGAGAAAGGGAAACCTGGAATCAAGCTTGAAAGAAGAGCTGTGCTGACAGGAAGGACCAGAAGAGAACAAGGGGATGTGAAAAAAAAAACAAAAACAAAAAAAAAAACAAAACAAAACAGGAACCTCTATGTGCGTATAAATGGCTCTGGGTGTGAAACCACCTGTCAAGGCCTGCCCAGACTGCCTGACCAGCAGAGGAGCCACAGAGAGGGATCTTGACCCAAGCATTGGCCTTCTGCTTAGGGCAGGGGCTGGTGACACAGTACTTGGCCAAGGCCCCAACTCACTGAGGAGTTTGGTTGAGGAGTAACGCAGGCCATTTGTGTCCTACTACTTCCCTTCTTGGAGACGTGGTTGCCTCATCTGTGAAATGAGAATAACTGCACCTTCAGAGCTGATGTTAGCAACAGCCTCTCCCCCTTCCTCTTCCTCTTCCCCTCCCCTTCCCCCTTCCTTCTCTTTCCCTCTCCTTCTCCCTCTCCACACACACACACACACACACACACACACACACACACACACACACAC